>WWET01004439.1:58434-71426 GCA_011038615.1 Limnodynastes dumerilii | reverse complement strand
ATTTATTTTTTATTTTATTGATTTATTATTCTAATTTCTATTATGTTTTCTGTAGTATATAACAGGTATTAATAGAAACATTTTTGGTAAACAAAGTAAATTAAGGCTAAGCATTTCTTATTAGTTCATATACTTACACATCTTGCTGTTCACTATATGCACCTCTGAGGAAATCAAAAGGAGATTAAGATTATGAAAGTGTGAAGTAGATGTTTAATATGATTTCTAAATTTCTACACATTGTCTGTCACAGAAGCATGCCTTTTGTGAATCTGGCTGGGTGATATATTCATTAACTGCAGGAAATACATCTACTTCTTTAGAAACAAGCTGCTGATTGAAAAGCAACGTGAGTCATTCATCTATTGCTGTTAATGCTGCAGTTACCTTTTTAAGTTAGTGTCCCTAGTGTACAGTGGGTAATGACATTTTTATCTGAGCAGTAAGCCTGTAGTCTTCATATTCCCTGAGAGACATATACATTTCATTGTATTATGTTGTTGTTGTTATTATTATGTATTATAATAATAATAAAATAATAATATATTAAGAATAATTTTGATGGTATCAGCATTTACTGTGTCATATTTAGTGACACAAAATGGTGATTTCTTAAATCGGAAGGCAGGGATACTCTATACATAAACAAAGGAAAAGGTGCCCCAGAACACTGCCATTAGCCAGTAACTAATTTGACATTCTATTTGTAAAATAAAGTGCAGAAACATCAATTACACACATTTACTTATATATGATAAGCCAGCAACCACTTTCTAAGCTTTTCTGTTTAGGTGGTCTTATCTCTAAACAGAGAGTCCCTATATTTGGTGATATATCATGTGTTTTATAATTGAACACTAAACACACCAGGAAGCTACTCCATAATAACTTCTGTGGCCCAACACCCCCTATCTTCTGCTGATCCCAGACTGCTTCCAAACAAAGTTATTCACAATGGGCCAGATCCTGACCCCCCCCCCCCCATACGCTTTACTTACGTGTCAAGATTTACGACTATTCGTAACAGGGCTTCCCTGCCCCTGAGCCTTCACTTACATGACTATCCCCACCATCGTAAATGAAGGGTCTGCCCCTTCTGTGTACGTAACTTAATTACTTATGTCAGTAAGTTGGCACGCGCATTCGCAAATGTTCCGAGACAGGGGACTTACGCAAGTGTTGTACTTAAGTCAGGATCTGGCCCAATGGTGGTTGCTCATGTCATTTTATAGGTTTATAGGCACAGGTTTAATCCTGCCTTTCATGCACCTGTTTGTATTATTTTTTTTCCTAATCTTCACCCTAACTAAACTATCATCGTATTTGGACAGCGATTATTAATCGCTAGACATTGTGCCGATTGTGCCGCGATAAAAACAAAATTGCGCCATTTACTATTAATAATTAATAATCGCCGTCCATGTTGATTAATTTTTAAATGGATAAATTGCAATGCTTTTCTGTTTAAAAGCACGGTGATTGTCCATTTTAAAATCGCCAAGCATCATTATATCCCTTATCATGCAGACACATATAGTACTGTAAGGCATGGCCTGGCCATGTGTTTGTGGCCATGCTGAGCCTTATAGTACTATAAGAGTCAGCCTGACAAGGGATAAAATGATGCAGAGTAATGTGTCATGTGTCAAAAAAAATAAACAGTTTCCACAATAAACAGAAAAAAATCTACATGAATAAACAATACATTTCTAAACACATAAACAATGTGATAAATGTGTCCCTGTGTGTTTTATCTAACTATAACGGTGGCCACCCTGTACTAACTAAACTTAAGGCAAATGTATAGTGTAAATGGGCCTGATCCAGAGCTACGGCCGTCGTCGCTAGTACGGCGGCCGTAGCCCTAATGCGCATGCGCCGGGCAGATGTTGCCCGGCGTCACTATGGAAACGCCTGATCGTAGATCGAGCGTCCATAGTAGCGCCGTAGGGACGCTGAAGGGGACGTCCCCCAGCCTCCCTACGCTGAAGTTAGTGTAGGGGGGCGGGGGGAGGGAGAATAATGAGGCTGGGAGGGCGGTGTTAATGTACTAACGCCGCCGTCCCAGCGTATCAACTCTCCCTTACGCCAGCTGAAGTTAGGGTAGCCTTCAGCCGGCGTAAGGGAGAGTTAATACGCTCCTTCAAAGGGGAGTGTCGGGCCAGAGCAGCGATGTTACGCTGAGCGCTACAGCGCTCAGTGTAACATCGTAGCTCTGGATCAGGCCCAATGTGTATAAAAAAAGAAAGTGAAGTATCGACTCACCATTTTGCAGTCATCTGTCTTGGGATGACTTGTGAGTAGTTCCGGACGTCTTTCAAGCTGTTCTTGGAAAGTTGCTAGAAGATCTTCTCATCTTGATTGAAGATGCTGCTCCGTTTAATTGAAGAAGCTGCTTAGTTGATTGAAGATCTTCTCCGGCCTCTTCTGGCTCTTGAGGCGACGTCCTCTTGCTTCCTGTTCCTCCTGACCCGAAATTCCAAACCGATTAGACCTTAAATACTAAGGACCGTATTCATACTTAGCCAAGCCCTCACTGTACGATTTACATGCCTCTGTCCACCCCCTATGCGTATCTCCTATCTCCCATGTGGGGGGCTCTGATCCAGATGTGGATATAATGGTACTGCGCATTCACACCACTAGTTACGGCCTTAGTGCCAGATCCAGACCTAAGTTCTTTTTACATTCAATCGCGTAACGTATTTACGCTATCTTAAGTTTTATGCACTCCCCTAGGCACTCCCCTTGCTCGTAGTTTACTGGTGTTACGTTTACATACGTCAATGGATTGACGTATGTAATGGCCTAACCCGGCCCATACTGTACAATTTAAATGTCTCCCACCACCCACAAATCGTATTTCCGGGTGTCGTGTGGTTGACCCGACCCCTTCGTTCGTATTTATGCTGAAGTTACGTACGATCAGAGTTACGTTGCTTAATATCTGCAGTGAACATGCGCAGTACATACTAAAAGGCGATTTTACGACAGTGGCGTACTTAGGTCTAGATCTGGCCCTTAGTGTCAAACATAGGTATAAACTTGTCCAGATATTATGGCATTAAAAGAGACATGTCTATGCATATTTACAACAATCTACCAAAGAAAATCTGTTAGAAAAGAACTTAATTGTGTGTTTATGGCTGAAGATTCTTCCCATTTCACTTACAAGCAGAAATGTTGTAGACTTGATTTAACTTAACTATATTTGCATGTAAAAATAAATAGGAAAAAATTAGCCCTTAACGATTGCTTTGCTTAACTGAAGAAATAAAATGGATTCACGCTCTATAGCCTTTTCTATATTCACTGTCTGGAGGTACATGTGTTCACATCATAATTCAAACAACTTTGCTGCCCTCTTATCCTGAGCTTTGGGTAATGTCATATTTTAACAGTGCATTATTACTGTGTTTTATTATACCTATTTGTCCAGAAGAAAAGCGCATAACTTCATACATTTTGTACCTTTTATTGAACCAATGTATACTATTATTCAAAGTTATTTTTGCACAGGATCATAAATTAGGTGTTTTATCAGAAAACAGGACATTTGCAGCAATTATCTTTTGCTTTAGATAACCCTTACAGAAATGGAGAAGTGATATAAACATGTAGGAGGATAATTAAAATTGTCACTCAACCAGCTCTAACAATAATGAAATAAGGTGAAAATGTCGAGCTTAAATTATATGCAGCGACAAAAAGAAGTGTCAGATTTATTGTGCTCATCTTTAAATATAAAATTATCTATGTCATGCTGCTATAATTTGATGCAGGTTATACTGTAAAATCTTTTTTTTTCCAGGGAGAAGCTGGTCTAATGGGACTTCCAGGCCCAGAAGGTGTCCCTGGGGAAAAGGTATGAGAAACAATTCCTTCTTCTACAGCTTTATCATGCACTGCGCTTATTCCGTTTCAGTTCCGTAAAAAGTGACATGGTGTTTTTTTTTATGGTTGTTAGTCAATTTGTAAACCCTATTATCCAAACAAGTCTTTCTGCTCACACTAATAAAAGTGACTTTATAATAGGTAAAAAAAAAAGGTAAGAGGTTAGTAAATTATAGTTGTGAAATAAATTACATGTGAAGCTCAACAATCTAGAGCTCTACACCTAAGGAACATGTACTTGGTGTATCTATATGAACATTCTGAACTTGTGTGAAGCTTTCGCTATTCGTGGTCATGCAATAAAATAATATTAAAAATGTTTCCGGCAATATTTTCTAAAAGCGCATTTAACAATTACAGCTAGAAACTACAAACAAAGTAACTATAGTAAATGTATTATTATTTATCAACTTCTAACAGACCTTTTGCTGTAGCACATTTGTAAGGGAGCACCAACACTGTAAAAGAATGTCTGCATTCTGAATTAACTACTGACTACCTTCCCATGAGGTTCACTCAACCTCATGCAATAATGTTTACATATGTGTAGAACAAAGGCATAATAGAGGATTCGGGCTGGGAAGATTAGATGTGTCAGATGGATTTGCTAATGAATTATATTCTTGACTAAACATTGACAAAATGTATAAGACAAACTGCTGTTCTTTGGGCCATAAATGTATCATTTGTCTCTCTTGTCTCTCTTGTTTCATAAATAAAGCACGCTCTGAATTGCTAACAGAGATTGTATATATTATTTGTTTCCTAGGGAGATAGAGGACAAATTGGTCCACCGGGAGCTGCTGGAATACCTGTGAGTAGATATGGCAGCTTTTACAATTCAGTAGTGAACAATGTGCATAGCATATAGATAACAATAACTTTACTGAGCAGAGTATATCTTTTAATAGGTCCCTACATTAATTAAATGTATGTGTATTGGTAAGATTTAGTAACATTTAATTTCAGACATACAATTGTATAAGATAATGTCCTTTTCCAGTAGGGCTGAGCATGTCAGACAACTATAAATGTCTATTATTAAATCATTGTCATTTTATTAATGTAAGCCAACTTTTAATGAATTCACCTCAGTAGGTCAAGAATATCTTCAAGATACATAAGTCTCATGTTTCTGAAATCAGTATTATTTGTTTTGTCACTTTTTCATTAATGTTACTATTCCTTTAATTTCTAATTATATTTAATGGAATATATTAGGTTCAATGGGCCAGATCCAGACCTACGGGCTAGTTACGTTAGAATGCGTAGCGTATTTACGCTCGCGTAATTTCTATGCACTTCCCTTGCTTGTACTTAATTTGGCCGTTTTACGCTTCTAAAACCCTACCCTAACTTTTCAAAGCGTAAGTACTGACGTATAATGGTAAAGGATTTGCGTATGTAACTGCCTAACCCAGTCCATACTGTGCGATTTAAATGCCTTCCTCTGCCTACCGAACTTAACTACAGGTGTCGTATGACTGAACCCGCCCCTTTTTCATAGTTACGCTGATGGTACGTATGTTCAAAGTTACGTGGCGTAAAATCTGCCGCGCGCATGTGCAGTAAATACTAATGGACAATTTTACGTCAGCGGCTACCGTAAAATCGCTGGCGTGCGTAGGTCTGGATCTGGGACAATATCATTTAGTATTCATTGCAGTTATGAACATTTAAAAGAAAAAAAACTATATTGTCCATGCAGTCCAGTATTTATGCAATTGTTTATCAGTATTTCATGTAATGTGTACGTTCTTACAGAATATTAAAATAACCTTTTTTTTAATACAAGTATTATAAGACATAATATTTTACTTTTAAGCCATCAAATTAATGCAACCTTATTCCCATTTCTTTTTATGCAATTCTTCTCTAGTAAAATCTTTCGCTACCTAATTACAGAATAAAAAAATATTATTGTGATTACAATGGACCTTTATGCACAAATAATAGTTCCACACAGTAATGGGGGAGAGAATCTGGGAATGGGGTGCTGTATACACATTAGCATATGTATAGTAGTCATCGTGTATGAGAAACCAGGGGGTATCTACACGGGGAGTTATATATTTTTGTTTTATGTCCTATATTTCTATAGTTAGTTTCAGTAATATGATCATTTGTTTTACTAGTCATGTTTACAGGGGAAGAGCCCCTGCAGTTGGTAAGCAATCTAAACAAAATAATGTTGTTATCAAGATAACACCATCCCCTGTATCAGTGTTAACAAAGCACATAATTTGTTGGCAATGTCAAAAACTGTTGAACAAGAAAACACACTGGATATACATACTGGCACATAGCTTTATTTATTCTGAGATCTATTATCTTCTTCCAGCACCTGGACCAAATGTGCCCTCTCTCTCTCTCTCTCTCTCTCTCTCTCTCTCTCTCTCTCCTATCACCCTTTCAGTGAAGTAATTTTTCCGCACATTTCCTTTGAATCTACCACCCTCCAGTTTATATTCATGCCCTCGTGCTCTATTATACCTTTTCTTTTGAAAAATGCCTCCCTCCTCTAGCTGGTCACAGCCCTTGATGTATTTGAAAGCTGCTATCATGTCCCCCCTCTCCCTTCTCTGCTCCAAGCTATACATGTTTAGTTCCTCTAGCCTTTCTTGGTATGATTTGTTACAAAGGCCATGGACCATTTTAGTTGCTCTTCTTTGCACAGTCTCTAATGTATTTATGTCTTTCTGGAGATATGGCCTCATATCACTACTTCTCTCTTTCTGCTACTAATTCCTCTCCCTATGCAACCAAGCATCTGACTTGCCTTTCAATGGACAATGGTTCCCACCATTGGGCTAGCGCCCGGAGCTCAGCTTCTATTGTCTCTGGTACTACACACTAGGGTTGGAGAAATAGACAGGAGTAATAGGAAAATACACAATGGGGTCATAGATGTAGACAGAGGTAACTGAAACCTGGGTTTGCAGAGATAGACTGAATAGACTGGAGGGGGATGCTGCATCTCTCAATCACATTTTTAAGCCCCACTGACCTTCTCCATTCCTCTGCGGTGCAAGGTCTTTATAGATGTTGAAGAGGTGCACAAAGACATAGATACAGTGTCTGGCTCAATATTCTGCAGCAATGGACCAGGTACTATAAGCATGTAAGTGGACTGAAGGGTGCATGCGCCCTCCAGATGTTACGTCAGTGTTACAAACGTAACACTAACATTACAACCATCGTACAGAACTTAGGTCCGTATGATGGCATTTACGTGATAAGGGGATGTGCTTCCCCTCCACCCGTCAAGGTACGCGAAGGGAATCATGTAACTTGTACAGCAGGGGAGGTGTCCCCCACTTACGAGGAAAGGTTGGACGGACTGTTGATCTGTAAGTGTGACTTAAGGTTGCCTTATGGCAGCGTATGTCACATTTGTTCTGAACTAGAGAGGGGCGTAACAGGGGGAATTTACTCCCCTCTCTCGTTGAGAGTCCAGTACGCAGGAAAGCGTGCGGAAGTCTGGATCCGGTCCTATGTCTGTATCAGTGTATGCATATTACTGTCTACTATATGGTAGTTTGTAATAGTAACCGCTTCTCAGACAACTGAGAGCAATCTTCAGATGCTTCTCTTTACAGTGGTCAGATCGCTGTTGGGTTTCTGACCAGTGATTTCAGATAGCACCGACCCTTATTGCCAGCACCTGGAGCATGTGGACCCCCCTGCTTCACCTATGCCTGCTTCTTTTTTATCCATCCCCCCCAGTTCCTATTGTTTTGTCCTCCCCCCCCCCCCCCTCTCTCTCTCTCTCTCTCCCTTTCTCTCCCTCCCTTCATCCATCTCTTTCTTTCTCTTATTCTCACATGAGAGAGACTGGGGTCTGGTAATATGAACAATTATTTATTGTTTAGGTTAACCCATTAGGAAACATGTTCTGGCTAAAGATTAATAAGAGGATCGGATTAGCAGATATCCATTTGTATGACTTTATGTTTGATGTGGAAATACAAATTTGTCTTCCTGTGAGAATCAGTCTCTAAGAGATGTAGGCTAAAAAACAAAGCTTTGAAGAAACCTTTGGTGCTTATTTTCTGTACTTTAAGAATAGTGGGAAATTCCATCAGATAAGGCCCCATAGAAATGTGTGTTCCTTTTATTTATTTTTTTAATAAAAATTTTTGTATAACTAAGGCGCTATACATCCTGAAGTGTCATTTTCGGGGCTTTGCCTACTCATTGCCAGTTTACTTGGTGACAAGAATAGAATAAAGTTCGTTTTGAAGATTGTCTTGAATAGGGTTTAGGTTCTTTCCCTTTGAAGAGCTTTGAAGAGTCAATTGTGGGTCATCTAACAAACTATTATCATTATTCAGTATTTTGACAGTTGGTAGCTGAAAGCGCATATGCTTTGTGTATCTTCATTATGTAGTCTTTCTGTACATGCCACACAAATACAAATAAAAGGCAGCAGTAGATACACAGTATAAACAGTAAAAAAATACAATCTGGTCTTAAGGATTTCAGGCTGTCTCTTCTAATTCAGTATATGTAGATGTAATTGAATTTGATTTTGTCATTTTTCTTTAGGAGAATCAAAGTGAATTTAATCACCATAGTCTTCACATCACATCTTGTAGCAGGAATTACTGCACTTTGTTTCCACTTGTATTGTTTCTGGTGATGGATTAAAGCATTCTGGTGTATGATTTATCAGTACCATGGCAGTATTTACCTGAGACAGTGCTGCCATGTCCTGTGTGACCCAGCATGATCAGCATGGATATTGAGTTATAAATACTGTATATCATTGTGTTGGTGTAAATAGGAAGGGGCATTTTAGGATGCTACATTTTGAATTTAAAGGACAGCTATATGGAATTTTTCACACTTCACAAATGTATGCAAAAAAATATGGATTTTATTTAGACATCAATGATTCTAACCTTTCATATAAAACAAAATTCAACTACTGAGAAATATTCGTCTTATCTATTGCACAATGAATCCTGTAAAAATGATAAAACCAAAGCATCACATTTATAGATGCAGACAGAGTAAAAATGGTCAACACAGCCATTTCCTACAAGTACTTTCAAGTGTCATAACTTTGTATTATGATTTTCATGTGTAATGTCATGGCTTGGAAGTGTATATGTTAGTGTGCTGCTGCTGTGAATTGCATCTGGAGAGCACACAAGTATTTTTCTAGATGGTGGCAGTTGATGTCTAAAATATACTGTTAAACTTGTTTTCTTACACACCAGAGCAAAAACATCAGGTTTAATAGGATTACATGACTGTGTCTAGATTCTACTTTCCCTTTAAAATATGCTACATTTAAACCATGCTGCACCAAATGGACATATCTGTACAGATATAAGTAAAGTATCTGTTTTGTCAGTCATTTTAATATGACAGTTTATACAAAGAATATTGATGACAGTAATGGCTTCATAACTCTTATAATATTCCCTATAATGTCATCTCCCATATGCAAAGTGTATATCATTGCAAGGAATGTACTGTACATTGATTACATAAAGAGACATGTTATGCATTACTTGGAAGACAACACTGATTTGTTTTTAAATCTGTAAAATGAGAGATATTACTAATGTGTATTCAACTTAAAGCTGCACTACCCTTTAGGAAAATATTTTAATAAGGTTATTCCTACCCTAATCAGAGCCCATTCAGCTGTTTATCATCTAGGGCTCTATGGAAAAAAATGGAAACAACACATGCATTTTATAAGCTTCCTTAAAATAAAGGGTAAACTGAAGAACCGCTTCAAGAGAAGAAGGAACATTTTCCTAAATGGTAGTGCTGCTGTAGGAGCCTTGTTACTCTGATTTTAAGGTTTATTGACCGGATTCACAGATGTGTGTATAAAGTACGCAAATACACGCACCTACATTGCAAGGCAACACCCAGGACACTCTCCTCCAGTCTAGTATTCAGTCACTTCCACCTCCATAGGACACCCTCAAGTCTACGTGTGTACTTACAAGCGTATGTTACTTACATACGTGCGTATTTTTCTAACCACGACCTCAAATGGCCTTTTAAATGCTTCCCCTCACCCGCTTTCACATAATTTCTACCGTCTGGATAAAAACCACGCCCCTCCGTACGGATGTCCTTAGGCGTGATTCACAAGTCCGTGCTGAAAGTACTTACATGCGTGTGCAGTTCATTCAATCCTAAAAATACGCACGCAAGCACACGCAAAAACGGATCTGTGAATACGGACCTAAGTGACTTACTGACTTTTATTATTGTTCTATCACATATTACTTAATGCCATTCTACTCAGTAATGCAACTGCATTAGAAAACAAATCCCCCAGGAAGAACTGCAGTGTGGGTTTGTAGGATAATGCACCTGATTAATATCTATTTCTTCATTTAAAGGGGAGGAAAGGAGAGCCAGGTCCTGCAGGAATTCCAGGTGAACCTGTAAGTATGCATATTTAATCTGCCTTGCTACATAACATTATAAAGAATTGAGAAGACAGGCATTTCAAAGCCCTTAGAACTGTCATTGCTGATCTCAATTTGGTAGCTGTGCTTCCCTAAGGTACACAGTATAGGTGATTTGAGACCTAAGAATCCTAGGGAAATATAGTCACATTTCTTCCAGTACTACTGAGGAGGCTCAGGGGATACCCACCATATGTTTATGCTTGTACTGCATGTTAATAGAAATTCACTATGCAATTAACCATGTGCACAAATAAGTAGTTATTTATTACAGCAATTCTGGAAACAATAACCTTATGTGAAGTGCTGTGTCTTAATTAACCCCTTTCTTGTCAGAAAACTCAATTTTCACCCTGTAAAAAGCATTCAAACTAAAATTGCATCGTCCCCTGGAACTGCATGATAAAATGTGGTTCAATTAAAATAACATAATTATATACTTGTTCACCTCTTATGAACAGCTTAGCCAGTGAAAACACTTAAATGGGTTATAAGGGCGTTTGCCTGTGGTCAGTATTGTTATGATTATTACATTATTTTTGTTCATAAGTGGTAGTCTTATGATATTTTATTGCATTATTTAGCAATTATGTGCTTTCTGAAGCTCGATGTGACAATGCAGACAGGTGTCATTATTGGTGTAATAATCTAAGCAAAAGCCACTGGTGACTCCAATTACTTAATTAGTTCTATGTGACATGCATTGTTTAAAATTGTTTATTTTGGTTTTACATATAGTAATATAGTGAGAGTATATAAGCCTTGGGTACAACAACAGAATTTTTATAAAGCATATAACACTGATAACACTGTGGGCTTAATCAAAACTGGGAAAGACATACAGGAAAATGGGGGGAGCTATCAGTGCCAACTGTTCTTTAGTGATGGGTGTGAGGAGGACACAGGGTCCTCAGAATGGACACCACCTGTTGGAGGTAAGATAGTGGTATTTGATACGGTATACAAGAGGGATTCTGGATTAGGAGAGAGTTACAATCGATATTTAAGCTGTAGTCAATTTGAACTCCAGTGGTTTGGAATCCTGGAAAATTCTCAATTGAGGACATAAGTTATTCATCCATAACAATATAATGGTCTAGCCAAAGAAACAAGTTCTAGGTGGGAGAGACAGAGGACCTCCAACGCAATGAAACAACTGCTTTTGTGTGTTTGCAATTTAAAAATGCTAATAGTAATTAAAAAATAAACCCCACAAAGTTTACTTTAGAGTTCAGTGTTTGACTGTCAGAAAAGTAGTAGAATGCCTTTAGCCCAGCAGCCAGTAGAGGTCACATGACACATTGTGAGAGGAAGTTCCTCGTGTGAATTAGTCATCACTGGTGACAGGACTAGAGACATACTCTTGTGTTTCTTTTCGCAAAAAGTTAGGACTCAGAGGATGAAACCTTTCTTCACTGACATCCTTTCAATAAAGAAGGATTAATCTGAAGCCATGGTGCATCAGTGGATACTTACAGTGATGCTCATTTATACCTTTTGCAAAAGCAGGTAAAATTCAGCCATATATGGTGGGAAATTGCATACATAGCAGGCCCACCTACTGGAAAAATTGAACAGGGCTTAGAAATCATTAAAAGTTTGTTTATACCAATTAGCAGCTACTGGCATCCTGTAGAGTTCTGATTTGAAAAAAGAGGCATAACTGTTGTAGCCCTGACTCTTATTTGGGTGCATTGACTTAACAATATGAGTATTTAATAAATTCAGTGTGAATTGATATATTAGTTAGAAAATACTCTTAAGCTGGGCACACACTAGAGCGATTATCGTCACAGCGTGAGATTCTAGATAATTGTCCCAATTTTCCTGCTAGTGAGAGGTAACAATATCGGTGCCATAGACTATGCGATAACTCATCCGATAAAAAAAAAAGGGGGGGGAGGGGCGATTTTTCAGTGCTTTTATCGTAGTTCATAAAATCTTTTGTGGCCACAAACTATGCGATAATTGTCACATGTTTTACATAAGGGGCAGATCCGAGTGTGATTGACAGAAGCAAAAAAATTATTGGAAAAATTTACTCTTTATTTCTTCTGCATTTCTCTTCTGTATTGGTAGACAGCCTGTTGTAGTGCATAATACATAGATTACACATTGAACTTTGCTTACATTGCACTTGTGAGACAGGGTCATAATGGGTCCTTATTTCAAATATACATGTATATTCTGTAACACACCGTACGAAGATTCGTGTAAACACAATGCTGGTTAATTGCAGGTTTATTTTATATACCGGCATTTGCAGTACTGCTCACGTGATACAAACAGGAAGGACGTTCTGTACATCAAGATAGACACACCCTGCAGGGGTGTGGAAAAACATAAAAATCGTTAGTTAATTTGTAAGATTATCTGTAAATGGCCACACACTACATGTTTTTGCAAACGATAAACGATAATCAATTGGTATTCCCATAAAATGCGATTATCTGCTGGCGGACATTTTGGGAGGATTATTGTGAGTTTCGGGAAATTATAGGCACCACACGCTACAGCGATAATTCGTCCAATCTACGATAATTGGCAAATCGGCACGAAAATCGCTCTAGTGTGTGCCCAGCTTTACACACAGGTCACTAGTTATTCTCAAACAGTAAATGGAGCTGATGTCACCTATTTATTGTCCAACAGAAA
>WWET01004439.1:37234-50204 GCA_011038615.1 Limnodynastes dumerilii | reverse complement strand
CGCTGCTACGGACGCCCGATCCAGGATCGGGCATTGCCGTAGCAACGCCGGGCAACATCTGCCCGGCGCATGCGCAGATCAGCTGCAAAGCCGATCTTACGCTTACGCTCGCCGTCCGAGCGACGGCAGGCGTTACTCTGGATCAGGCCCGATGTCACTGGAAATCTTCAGTGTGTATAGTAGGAAATAAGTATGAGCAGAGTCACAAAACTATGCAACTAATTGGCAAGTGCACTCCCTTGGCACTCTTACAGATTTTAGCTGACTTCTGCCATCATAGACCTACCATAAATTTCTGTGTTTGCTAAAGTAAGAATGGAAGTGCAAAACCCAGCCCATACTGTGCAATTTAAATGCCTTCCTCCACCCACTTTGCATATCCTTGTTCTTAGGAAGTGCTGGCAAGCCCCTCTTTACGGATGTCAGTAGGTACGGAGATCAACTCTGTGTGTAATGAGCTCTTATCCATAACTTTTAACGCACACGTGCGCAGATAGCATATAATGCGCAAACATTCGCACACGGCCCTCGTGTTTTTAGGAACGGTGTTAAGTCTGAATACGGCCCATTGAATTTAAGTTTACGGCATGATTGTTGTTTACACTATCTAAATCTTAGGATCAGTTGAACAATACAAAATATAAATAGGAGGGCGCTTAGCACACCCTTACTGTACTATTTACATACTTCCCCCTTCCATTCTGTATGCATCCTGCCCTGCAGCTGGAAAGATGAGGATCCAGTTTCAGTACTGGTAGTACACTACACACACATTCAAAGAGCAGAAATTACCCTGTTTTCTTGGTACGGTCCAACGTTATTATTGTTAATTTATCTGCACACACTACAAGAGCAGGACAGACTTTCAGGCACACTATATATAAGGAACACAAGACAGGTCCGGCGCTCCAAACATACATTAAATAACACTATGTGTTAGCACTTATATAAAAAGGAGCTTTAGTTCACAACATAGCTATTCTGGGTTAAGCTCACCTGCCCAGCATCAAGGCACCTTCTGTAGGTGAGTCCCTATCCATTTGCTATATGTGTACTCTGGAGGTCTCTATTAAGACACTCTTGCCATTTGGAAGGGCTCAGGCTCCCAAAGTAAAACTAGTAACAGTAACAAGAAAACGGGTGTGGGTCTCTGGAAAGAACAGCCCTATAGGGCCATTTTCTTGATGAGGCAGAGTAATCGATCCACAGAGCACCGAACTTTCGGTGCTCTGAAAGGTAAGGCAAAAACTACCTCCAACCCTTCACCCAAATTCTAACTCTAACCCTCCCCTTCCATTACCGTAACCCTAACCTTCCATTCCCCGCAGACTTACCCTAACCCTCCCTTCCCCTAGCCTGATCCTAACCCACCATCTCCCGCAGCCTGACCCTAATGCTCCCTTCCCTGCAGCCTGACCCTAACCCACCATCTCCCGCAGCCTGACCCTAATGCTCCCTTCCTTGCAGCCTGACCCTAACCCTCCATCTCCTGTAGCCTTACCCTAACCTTCCCTCCCCTACAGCCTGACCCTAACCCTCCCTTCCTTGCAGCCTGACCCTAACCCTGGAGAGGTTACTCACCTTTCCCATGATGGAGGAAATGGAATGGATGAGTATGCCGAAAAAAATTCTAAACTGGGTGATATTCGAAATAGGGACATCCGAAAAGGAATTTTTGGATGTCCCTATTTTGGAAATCAAACTTTATAACTGGGGACTGCAAACACAAGAAAAAACAAGGCCGTGCTTCTTATCAAATAAATAAAATGTGTGCACGTGTATATATAAATGGAGAGGTGCAGCCAAGGACCAAAGTGACCACTGTGTAACTACAAGGAACAGAAAAACACTATCTATAAAGCAGACAGATATTTTTGTTTCTACCTTTCCATTTAATGAATGGCGGAGCAGATAATGCTTGACCAAGCAATAATTCTATTTTATACAGTGATCATTATTTTGGTTTAATTGTTATCCCAGTTGATCACACCTTGGGATAGTGACTAGCATTGTGTTAGTCTACTTTATTGTACAATAATGTAGTAATAGCTATTAGTGCAGATAATATTTAAGTTGATAAGCAGCATCTCTGAGTCAATTTTATCTTTACAGAACCGTTGCAAACTGCAGACCGCTTTACATTGGTGCTGTAAGATTTCTGCCACTTAAGTAGTGAACGCTATAAAACTCAGGGACCTTAGAGTTCTTATTTAGCCCACAAGCGTATCAATTGATGATTTAATAAGAGAAAGTTGTAATGAACTTTGATTCCATGGTGTTCTAGCTTTAAATGGGAGAAGTATTTTATTCATATATCCAATACTACCATCTAGTGCCTGGTTATGTGTATAAAAACATTCATGTTGTCACACATGCTGTACATTTCACATTCCAATGTATACTAGGTTCAACATAAAAAGGTGATAAGATACATACATTGGACCCAATAGAATTTTCTGTGAAGACAGGAAAAAGCGTGAAGTGCGCCTATTCACGTTTATTACGGTAAGAAAAATTGCTGGATTTTAATACACACCTCATAAATCTGCAATGTAAATTCACAAAAATTACCATGACCAGGCATTGTGGGCAGTTAAATCGTACCCATTGAATGTTCACCGACATGCATGCATTTCAATCAGACTGTGCAGGTTTTATCACTTCTGCAAATCCTGATGTGAATCCATTCTGACTTATTTAAACCTAAGTGTTATAAGATTTCCAACACTGTGTTTCCATGTTCCATTTATCTGCATACTGATCCACACTGCTTTCCACACATGTACTTAGGTTTCCTGTTCAGATGTACAGAAATTCAAAGTTAGGTCGTTGCTGTCAGCAATGTGTCCATTGGAGTGGTTAAAATGTAAATGCATTGCACATGTCTGCATAATGCAGCTCAGCATTTGCAGATCTCTCAAACTCTTTTTTTCCCCACTGTATATAAACAAATTCTGCTAACAGCTTAGGGCTTTCGTTCCTTATACTTGCAGTGAGCAATGGTTTTAGGGTCAGAGTCATAGGGCCTGATCCAGACCTATGCATGAGAGCGGAGCGTATTATCACTCCAGCGTAAAACTTTCACTCCCACGACACTCCCCTTACCTTTACCTCCTTACGACGGCTGAACCCTTCCTTAACTTTTCCCGGCGTCGGTACAAATTTTTGTAGCGATGTCTCTCTATTGGGTGGTGGTCACTAGGATACTCTCTGTATTGGATGGTGGTCACTTGATTGCTCTCTGTACTGTGTAATGGTCACTAGAATGCTCTCTGTATTGTATAGTGGTCACTAGAATGCTCTGTATTGGATGGTGATCACTAGGATGTTCTTTGTACTGTGTAAGGGTCACTAGTATGGTCTCTGTTTTGGGTGGTGGTCACAAGGATGCTACCTGCATTGTCTAGAGGTTTCTATAAATCTCTTTATGGTATTGAGAAATACTTGTCAATAGACATTGTATTAGATTGTTACACTGAAAACAATTAGTCCAGAGACTGATAAAAAAAAGAAACGGTTTATGGTGCACACACCTATTTTGGGTGGCTACAATAAAATATTCACAGTCCCAGTGATCAGCAGTAGAGGTGTTATAATATTATTTCAGGTCAAAATAAAAAAAATAATAAAACTTAACCTTTAATATAATATTGCTTAAAAACAAGGATAACTTTATTTAAAAAATTGCAAAATATTTATAAAATAGCTTAATACTTGTAATGCTCCTTCACACTGTTCCAAATATAACATAAATACTCCAATAGGTAAATATGAGACCAAAAAGGTAAATAAGAGACAATGAGAAATATATCAGTTGTGACCTATTAAGGCACATCCGATAGGGCACTTACACATACTGCAAGGAACAAAAGAGAGGTCCGGCGCTCCATACAAACATTATATAACACTATGGTCTAGATTTTCTAAAGTCGATTTTGTTGAAATCGCCAGTGTTTGCTTGTTTTTTCCTTTGATTTTGAAATTACCCATATACTATTGTCAACTCGATCATCAAATTGCCGGAGATGGTGGGATTTTAAAATCGCCGGAGATGAACTCTCTTTGGTGATTTTTTACATTGGGAACATACAAATTTCAGATTTACTATAAGGCGAGTTGCAAAATCGTTGGAGATTTGGCCCAAAATCACCAGAGATAACAGAGGTGGGTGTGAGTGGAGAGTTTGGTCAAATCGCTGGCAATTGGTAAATCTGCTGCATGCAACATATTGCATGGGGGCTGTGGCCATACTTAGGGCTACAGAAATGGGTAATCCAAGTATAATAAAAAGGAGAATATTCACTAACATATTTGTGCTCACAAGCATTATTTAAAATAAAATTACAACAAAATATACATACTTGCAATAAAATAAAAAGAAACCCTTAATGCTGGTACATACAAGATGAGAATTTAGCAGCAAATACAAGCAGAAACAAGACAAAACTCAATAATATCACAGTTTATCAGTCACTAAAGTAGCCACACTCCAACTAACACCACTAATGCCAAACAGGAATCCCTCTATGTTTTATAAAGGCTGGAAGATGAACTCTCACAATATTTCAGTAAACTCCGGCAATTTTGCAAATCCAAAGCATAACGTAATCGCCGAAGTTTGAAAATTGCCCAGCAAACACCCCCTTAGTAATTTCAGGAGAAAAATTAATATCTGGACAATGGCGATATATGGCGATTTTCTCAATCGATTTAAATCCCCCCTTAGTAAATCTAGGCCAATGTATCAGCACATACATAAAATGGAGGATTAGCTCATAATATAGCTATATTGGGTTAAGCTCACTGCCCAGCTGTAAATACAGCGATTTGTATGTTCTGCCTGTTCTAAAATGTCATGGTGATTTTTGGCAATTTTCAGGTGACTTATATTTACTAAATACAGTGATTTTATAATCGCTAGAAAATCACAAAAAAATCACTGCTTAGTAAATCCAGCCCTAAGTGTGTGCAAAAAGGAGAACCAAGCCATAGATTCAAAACTTACATAAGTAAATGCAGGTATAAAAGAACAAAGTGGGGTTGCCAGTGTGCACCCTGGCTCCCGCATTACCCTGATGCACATTTCGCACAAATGTATTCTCAAAGGTGTAAAGATTTTATTAGATTGTACCTCTTTTAAATTTTTTTGTGAAATGAAGTGAAGAGCACACTATTTACTGTTGTTTAGAATTAGTTTTTGTTTGTCATTAAAGGACCTCTATTTATACCCTCTGAATCAGAGGGTATAAATAGAGGCCCTCTAATGACATGAGTCATTAGCCAGTGGGACACTAAACAGAAGGGAGCCTCCCGCAAGGATCAGCCAGCAGAAGTCTTGGCTTGGAAGTGCAGAAGACGCAAGGCTGCAATCAAGACATCTTAATTGTGAGTATTAAGAATATTTTTCTGTTTTTTCTTTTAAGGGGTCTAAAGAAAGTACTCCCATCATGTGCCTCCAGCCTCCCCCAGTACTCCCATCATGTGCCTCCAGGATCCAGCCCCCCCCAGGTTTTCTTACCTTAACTGTGTCCTCCAAGCAGGACTGCGGATAGAATTGAAGTCCCGTGGTGGCTGAGACTTGAGAGGGAAATTAAGTCCCATGGTCACAGAGAAGTCTGTGACTGCGGGTATCCTAGCAACCAGCCAGCCCTCATTTTAAAAGCATCCAGCCACAGTCTGACTCCAGACCAGCGCTGCACTAGGCTACACTATCTATTAGCCACGGGTGGCATCAACGGGCAGCGCACCCCTTTGGCTGGCGCCCCTGTCAAGTGCCATCTTGGCCAAGGGGTAGATACGCCTCTGACTATGGGGACAGCATTTTTAGTTACTGTTGACTACAGGGACACTATTAACTTTTTTGACCGGTGATGGGGGGTGGGGCATGGTTCATAATTTTAAAGGGACGGGCACCATGCCCTTAACCTTTGGCATGCTGCTGCAAATGGTAATAGAAGGCACAGCATGCCCTGTGATACATGGGCATTCTGTGCCTTTTAGTACTATATACTGCAGCATGGTAAGGATTTATAGCATGCTATGGCACGGATCTTTGTTGTGTTATGGACTTTTAAATTATTTATTTTTACATTTAAACATTTTAAACACTTATTTTACTAAGGGGCATGATGTGCGGCGAATTTGTAAAGATTGATTCGCCATGATAACAAGCTTAATCACGGTTGAATAAACCCTTAAAAAATCACCAAACAATGCGGTAGTTTCAAAATCAACAGGGGAAACTCGCCACTTAGTAAATTCAGGATTTAAAAATAAAATTGCTGGTAAACTAAACCGATGTTCAGCGTTTTTTTGAGATGATTTAAATCATCCATTAGTAAATCTAGCCCCTAATCTGTTTCTGACAAGGAGAAACATCACTATGCAGGAAAAGTGGAGATGTTGGCCATTCAACCAATCAGATTCTAGCTCTCACTCTCCTTTTACAAACTAGACAGAGTGAGCTAGATTCTGATTGGTTGCTATGGTCAACACATGCAATCAAATTATAATTATTGTCAAAGCTTACATAATGTATTCATATTTTGTCTACATAATATAATGGCATTTCCCTGTGATTGTCATGACAAAACTTTTTTGCTATAGCAAGAAGCTGCTAAACCAATGACAACAAAAGCCAAGGCAACTTTACTAGATATATGATGACACCAGAGCAGCTGTCTGTACACCTCCAGATTGAATAGGATGCTATGTTAGAAAAAGACTGTTGTGTTTAATTTATAGCTGCAGACTAGAGGATTCATGATGCAAAGAAGTAACAGGAAAGAGAAGGCTAAGGTGACCCAAAGCAAGCTGAGATTAATTGTAGGGAACACTTACTGCATAGAGTCCTTTGTTATGGTGGTTACAGGAACCTCCTGTATGAGCTGCCAGTGTTCATAGCAACAGGCTGAAAAGGCGCTGGTCTGCTCCACATCCCCCCACTTACTGCATTGTGCTGGTCCTGCCAATAGCAACCAATCAGAATCCAGATCTCACATTCCTATTACATACTATAAAATGTCAGCTTGAATCTGATTGGATGTTACCGGTAACATCTCCTCTTTTTCTTTCCCACAGCTTAGTAAATCTGGCCTCTGGAGCTTGTGAAACATACACATGCAGACCCTCCAACATGACCCCTTCCATTATGTACAATATAATCCGCACCTGAGCATCCATTAAATAGACTTAAATAGCTTAGCTAATGTTAAAAAAAATCTATTTGTCTCTTCAACAAAGGTGGTTACTATAGTAACTGACAGTTGTAAATTGAGGAGCAGAGTATTTTTTACCTAATGGAATGGGTCTAGTTGGAGCATATGCACATGTCCCTTTATTTATTCATACCCACAGGCCTACATAAGAAATGAATGGTGTGAAATAATAATAAACTGTTTTTCTTTAAGCAGTTGTGAGACAATATTGTTGTTTAGTCATGCATTAAAACAACAATCCACTTGCCATGTGGATTATTACCTGCCAGGTAATCAGACATTGGGCCTTATCCGGACTTAATAACAACAGCCAAGATACGCACAGGAATTCTGTGGGAACGCACTGAGCAACTTGTACATAACTCTGTGCAATAGAGCATGGCATCCCTATGCAAGCCAAATTGCACAGTATGGGCTGGGTTAGGCACTTGCATTACGTACAACCAGAGATATACAAGGAAAATTTAAGGTAGAGTTTTGAACACGTAAGTCAGCTAAGTTACGTGTGTGTGTGAACGGTGTGCACAAAGGGGAGTTCATTAAACTTAGTGCATAACTTGAGTAGGTAAAAAAAACCTTATGTCTGGATCAGGCCCATTGTGCTTTATTGTTAGTTGTAAACTGGATTTAATGCTGTTTTTTTATAGTTAATATGCACCATTTCTTTTTACCAATGTAAACAACATGCAACTTTACTGTGTGTTGTACATTTAAAGCCCTGTACCTTGGCAAAAGGATCTCTTGAAATTTCTACAAAGTCTAAAGAAAGTGTCTTGCTACAGTAGTTATCACAGGGAGACTCCCGGAATCCGGGGAGACCTCCCGGACTCCCGGGAGAGCACCCTATTCTCCCGGAGTCTCTGCTCAGATTCTCACAGCGTTACCAGGAAGTGAGGCGCTGTCCATGCAATCTGCAGTGAGTATTTCTAGTCAGCGCCGCACTTCCTGGTAACACTGTGAGAGTCAGAACAGAGACTCCTGGCTCTTACCTTCTCCCCGTCTCTGTTCAGACTCTCGCAGCGTTACCAGCAAGTGCAGCGCTGTCCAGAGATACTCACTGCTGATTGGATGGACAGTGCCTCACTTCCTGGTAACACTGTGAGAGTCTGAACAGAGGGGACGGTAGGGGTGGATACTGGGAGGCTGGACTCACATGATGGGTGGATACTGGGAGGCTGGACTCACATGATGGGTGGATACTGGGAGGCTGGACTCACATGATGGGTGGATACTGGGAGGCTGGACTCACATGATGGGTGGATACTGGGAGGCTGGACTCACATGATGGGTGGATACTGGGAGGCTGGACTCACATGATGGGTGGATACTGGGAGGCTGGACTCACATGATGGGTGGATACTGGGAGGCTGGACTCACATGATGGGTGGATACTGGGAGGCTGGACTCACATGATGGGTGGATACTGGGAGGCTGGACTCACATGATGGGTGGATACTGGGAGGCTGGACTCACATGATGGGTGGATACTGGGAGGCTGGACTCACATGATGGGTGGATACTGGGAGGCTGGACTCACATGATGGGTGGATACTGGGAGGCTGGACTCACATGATGGGTGGATACTGGGAGGCTGGACTCACATGATGGGTGGATACTGGGAGGCTGGACTCACATGATGGGTGGATACTGGGAGGCTGGACTCACATGATGGGTGGATACTGGGAGGCTGGACTCACATGTTGGGGGTTATTGGGGGGGGGGCTGGAGACACATGATTGGGGATACTGGGGAGAAATTATTGGGGAATATTTTACAGTCATTCTGATAGGCCTTTGACTAGTTATTCTAATAAATTAATTACATTTTGCATAGATTTAACAAAATAATTAATAATGATATCACAGGACCCGCCCCCTTGTGACACGGGACCTGCCCCCTGGAGATGCAGGACCTGCCCCCTGGAGATGCAGGACCCGCCCCCTGGAGACACAGGATCCGCCCCCTGGTGACGCAGTACCCGTCCCCTTTTCTCCCTGAAATTAGTTTTCAAAAGTAGGCAACTATGAGTTATCAAGAAAATAGAGTGCTTGATTTGTCAGCAAAACTCAGGTTCTGCTGGGAAGCGTGAATAAATAAGGACACACCTATTAATACGTCTCTTAATCCAGCCCATAAATCATAGCTCCCAACATTGAGAATCCCAAAAATGCTTGTTTAGATTATTCATTGCCTTGGTCTCTGAAAATGGCTTATATAGCCACATTTTCAACATGTGAAGGCTGATTCATATTTTAACATTAGGGGCAAAGACAGGTGCAAGTGTGTAGAATTGAGCTAACAATGTTGAACTGCAAAGGTAGGTACATTTAAACTGGGAAAACAGAATTATTTCCTAGCACCATTTTAATTTACAGGTTAAACATCAAGCTATGGAGGATGTGAGTTTTTTTGTCTTTTCCCTGCAAGCATAAGAAATAACATTTATTTGCAACATGGTTTGGCTCTAGTCTACACTTGCACCTGTTTTGCCCTTTCTCTTAAACTCTTAAACAGCCCCAGTGTGTTTATGTGCAGATTTGCTCTACTTTCTGCTATTTCTCTGACATCTGAATTAACCACAGTGTCTGAACTGAAATGCCTGGGGATAGAATCGGACACCGAATATATTCCAGGGGAATCGTCTCTCTTTAAAATCAAATAGCCTCTTAGACGTTATTGCCTGGTGATTTGTGTCATCACAAGACTTAGTGATGCCCTCACTGATGTGTTTAGGTTTGATGTGTTTAGAACAATGTATAATATGTGTAGGTGTCAGTGATGTTGGAATGTGATGAGCCAAAAAAACAAAACATACATTGGATACAAAGAAAAGACTTGTTGCTGAAAATGTTAACTAGTTGTAAATATACAATATAAAATAAATAATGTGCTAAGCCATCTGCATGTTGTGCTAAGTACTAGCCCTATGTGGCCATTCTGTGAATTCCCTCTTGATTATTTGCAACAATCAGCATATTGTAAATGAAAAACTACTCCCCCCCCCCATCCACCAAAAAAATGTTCTATCAGAGCTGGCATATTTGGGATCCAGGAAAGGGCAAGACTAGAACCATTATTACCTCTTGCATACCTCCCAACTTTCCCAATTTTCATGGGAGTGTCTGGTGTTGCAGGCCGCAAAATGGGGCAGGGCTATACAAAAATGGACTAAGCTTTGACCAAATGGGGACGCAACTTATAGAGTTTAGGCAGAGTGGGTGGAGCTTATTTGGTCTTCATTTCAGGATATTCAATGTTGGGAGGTATGCTCTGGAGAATATTATTTTCCATTTTTACTATTGTTGGACAAATTACAGGTCATTTTGCTATTGTTATTTGCTATTGCTATTTTGCCTTTGGGCCCATCAAGGGGTGAACAAATGCCCAACCGTGTAGCATATCTTGGCATTATTTTTCACTGCGCATGCTCTAAAACACAGCGCGCAACCCATACCTGAACGCAACCCACTTGTGCTTTGTATGAGAGGAAAGGGTGGAGGCACATAGCCAGTGTGCAGTTGCATCCGATCCAGACCAGAATATAGAAGCAAAGAAGCACTGTTTACTGAAAGACATTTGAACCAGCCATAGGTCATGTCTAAGGCCACAGGGCTAATTCTCGGTGACTTATTTTGGACCATTGCATTAGCATTTCTTATTTTACAAATACAATACAAACATTTTTGAATCGCTTGTGAATTGGAGCTTTGTGTATGTGTAAAATATATTTTATATTAATAAAAATGTGTTATTTTTAAAAAGGTTTTTTTTTTTTTTGGCCTAAATTCATTCTAGGATATAGTTTTAATGCATTTGCTTTGTGGCTGAAGTGCTTGCACAAATCATAACCACCATTTCCAGCATACAGTGCACTACCTTCCTTTTGTGCAATTTATATGTTCACGTAGCTGTTTTGAGCTTGTCTGGGTCGTGCCCATATGCTGTACCTGCATAGGTATCCAGAGGTAGCCCTGTATACACTCAGATGTATGAGTGTATTAGCCTCTGTATCAGTCACCTTAGTTCCATCTATTTTATATTTGAAATTAAAGAATGCAAATTATAATTTATTATTTATTATATTATATTATCTTAAATGTTGAAAGTTTGAACCTTATTTATGACTTAAATAATGAATGTTCGTTAAAGGCTGCCTTAATTTCAGCTTTACATTTTAATGAAAAGTTCAACAATGTTGCTCTTTCCACACTATAACACACATTAGGCTATACACAACATAGCATTTTGTTTATGTATTGCATGTATTGTATGTGTGTAGAAATGAACATTCTACAGTGGCCAGCCTATTGCCTCGCTGGCATTCCTTTATAACAGAAGAGATTATAGAATTTTTCTTTCCCATAACCTGAAATCTTCCAGAAAGTTCATGTTCACATTATTCTGTGCAGCTTTTCATCCATAAATTAAATGCAAAGTGAATATAAACAATAAGCCAGTTGCTATATATTCACATGGAGATAAGAATTTAAATGTACGATGTCTTATAGCACTCTTCAGTAGTTATGTTGGATGTCCTATGATATTTAAGCTTGCATACTCCTTTGAAAGTTTAATGAAATACATTATAAATGACTTGACTGTGTGCTCCTTTTTTGGCTAAATAAAGTAACATGATTTTGAAATATTACTTTTCGGGTAAAAAAAAAACAATTTTTGATAAGTTTTTGGTTGCGCATGATTTCTATCAGTGTTACTGAGTTTGATAAATATCCACTATAATCACCCTTACTGGGTACACATTGTGCAGTTTGATGAGGAAGGAGAACTGATGATCTAAAACTCATGTGCAGCTATGCAATGCAGTGTAATTCACCAGCTAAAATTCCATATATCATTTCTAGGGAAGGAACGGAAATGATGGATTACCAGGTTCACCGGTGAGTCATGTTTAATTTCATTGCTTGTAATAACTTCAGTGAACAAACAATAACATTTCTGTTGCAGACCTTTTTTTCCGCTTTTCCAAAATATTTGTAACAAATTATTCTTTCTATTTTTCAGGGAAACCCAGGACGACCAGGTGACAGAGGACCAAAAGGAGAACGCGTAGGTTTTTAAAACCTTTCCTTTTAATATTTATTTGATATTTGTTATTTGTCAAATCAATGTCATATCAGATAAAAGTACATATAATTTTCTATTTGTGTTGTGGTGCCATTTAGATTCTGTAGTGCTTTACAGTTAACATATGTGTTAAGGAATACAACATAATAAATACATGAACACACTAAAGTATAATAATAGATACCATTTGATATAGCAGACAAGTGCACTAAAACAAGTTCTGGTCCAATGCAGTGCCTATTTTTATTTGGAAATGTATGTGTTTGCAACGCATATAAAATTAGCAATTGTATTACAAGCTATATACATTTAGTTAAAGCATACAATATCACTAGCAAGGGAAAGATCTCCCTGCTAGGTATTTAAACACAGAACAGCCAATCACAACTAAAGTGCCTCCCGGCTCTGATAGGTCTGAGTCTTGGCAGCAGATGAGGTAGATGAAGATGTCTGACGACCTGTAATGTCCACATATAATTTTTGTATAATGATTGTTCAATTGAATCCAATTGAGCCCAATGTACAGTCCTAACCATGCAATGGTTTTTAGCATATGGGAAAGATTTTAGCACTGCACCAATTTTGTAGTACCGGTATTCTGGTATGGACTGAGGGTGAGTGCATGTAAGTTACATGAAAGTATAAAATTCAATGCTTATCAGCTTTAG
>WWET01004439.1:9031-21541 GCA_011038615.1 Limnodynastes dumerilii | reverse complement strand
GTGGGGGGGGCTGGAGGCACATGATGGGAGATACTGAGGGGGGCTGGATATTTTGCAGGACACCCATAGACAAACTCTGGTGATGCAGGGACCGCCCCACCCCCGGCGACACAGGGACCACCCCACGGCGACACAGGACCGTCCCTATGCTTTTTACTTTTCTCCCTGAAATTAATTTTCAAAAGTAGGCAACCATGGTCAAGGCACCTCCTGTAGGTGAGTCCCTATCCATTTGCTATATGTGGACACAGGAGGTCTCTGTTGACACTTAACCCAATATTGCTATATTGTGAACTAAACCTCCTTTTTATTTATGTGCTGACACATAGTGTTATTTAATGTATATTTGGAGCGCTGGACTTTTTTTGTTCCTTGTATTTACATAGTGGTCACTTTGGTCCTTGGCTGCACCCCTATATTTATATATACACTTGCACATATTTAATTTGTTGGATAGAAGCGCAGCCATTTTTCTTGCTACTGTTTAGTTTTATTTGGGAGTCTGACCACTCCCCAAACATGGCCGCTGCAGGCTATTCAAATGCAGGTAGTGTCTTAACAGAGACCTCCTGTGTACACATATAGCAAATGGATAGGGACTCACCTACCCAGTATACCGTATTTCCCCATGTATAAGACGCACCTTTTTTTAGACAAAAAATTGGTCTAAAAATCAGGTGCGTCTTATACAGGGGAAGCAACACTGAACTTACCTTTGCTGTCCCTCAGGTGGTCCCTTCGGTGGTCTCTCTGGCAGTATTAGACTCTCCCCCATGCAGCTTTGATTCAGACTGTCTCCCTCACGATGCACGCTGTACAATGATGTTGCGCGACCTTAGGTCACGCAACGTCATTGTACAGTGTGCACCGCGAGGGAGACAGTCTGAGTCAGAGCTGCATGGAAGAGAGTCGATCAAAGGGGGGGAAACATTGGTGGTTCAGGGAGATCGCAAAGAATAAAAAAAAAAGCATTAAGGAATTGGCTCGATTCCTTATGCCACTCCTGCGCATGTGCCGATAGAGCGTACTGTGTAGGCGCATGTGCAGGATTTTAACAGTATTGTCGGAGCTTCATATACGAATAAAGCACCGACGATACTGCATCTTCACTCGCAGGACATCGGGAGCCTGCACAACGATGGTGAGTTTTTATAAATCTGGGGAGGGAAGTGTCCAGGCTCGCTGCGATGATAAGCGACCCCGGATCACTATCACTCTCCAGATTTATATGGTGTCTATAAATAGAGCCCATAATCTGAGATTATAAAAGATCAATTGTATTAAATCTCATCATACTAAATAATCTCCAGTATAGACACAAATATAGACACCGGGGAAGTCCACCAACTTCAAAGAAGCTGCAGATTGTTACGGAAAGGATTCTGAACCAGGGTGCGGAGTCTAACTAGGGCCTGGTTTTCACTAGATCCCCTGACGGTGGGGAAAGTCTGGGCTGCAAGAGTACAGGCAGGAGAGCAGTGGACAGCAAACGGCAGGACAGCGTGGACGCTATAACCAATGCCAAACAGACGCCGGAAGAAGAATTATATAGCAGGCGCAGCCAATGCGGGACCAGAGGCTTCACTCGCATGCAGCGTGGAGACGCATCCTGGTAACTAGGAGACAGCCAGGACACGTCTCAGAGGGAACACACAGCCAGCGGCGAGGAGAGGCAAGTCACAGTTACACCGCAGCGTGTAACATTTTCCCCAATGCATCTGATACTGTAGTTTCAGATACAGGGGTCAGGTGATCGCAAGTACAGATGTGATAAAAAAAAAATTGTTTTCCTCGCCATGGTACTTCTTTTGTACCATGGTGAGAAAAGATTATCTTAGACTGTTAGGAGACTCTTTACTCGCCATTTAGCTATAATCAAGACTCCAACTGAGCAGATGAATGGTAGGGATGCCTGTTTATCTCACTCCAAGGGCCTAATTCACTAAGGCGATTTTTTTGTTTTAATTTGTAATCGCGGGTCATCGCGGCCCATCACTGCGATTGACCCACAATTTTTTTTATTTTGGGGGTCTAAATTCACTAACATGCGGTTTTTTTCAAACACAGGCTATGTGCCGCAATGTTTTTAGGGCTTAATCGCGGTGATTTTAATTTAAAAATCACCGCGATTAGCCCTTTAACTAATGGCGGCATATCGCGTGTATGAAAAAAATCCTAAATTCTGCATGTCTGCAATGTGTAGCCATGCTGTAGTCATTGAATTACAAGGATCAGCAAAGGTGATCCTTGTAATTCTTTGTTTACAGCATGGCTACACTTGTAGCCATGCCGAACTGCGTGTACAGTGTGTGTAAAAATAAAAATAAAAATTCTACAAAGACATTAACCCTTTCAATAATTTAATAAAGTGTTACATATGTTAAAAAAATAGTAAACCTAACTAACATTACCCCCTACGTGTATACACTTACCTTAGGAGGTCATCTCTCCTAATCTAAGTGTATTACATAAACTGTTACATGTGTATAAAAAAAAAGAAAACTTTTTTTAAAACTCACCATTAGATGTCCGCATCTCTATTCTTCTTTTTTGACAGTCTCAATAACCTTGTTCAATGTACCTTAAAATATGTGAGCATCTATATTACCTACAACACAGGCACATACAGTTGGTTTGGCTGTTGTCTGAAAACTCCAGGAATGGGTTCTTGCTGCTGGCTGTATAACTCCTGTGAGCACACCATCCTCTAAGTAATAGTGCCCACATTATATTACATTGTACTATATTTTTTATACTAATACTTGTCAATTATAAAGTCCCCTACAAAATAATAAAGTGCCAAACAGCTGAGTGCTTGACCATCCCAACCACAGGTAAGACAAGGGAGACTCCGGTTAATAACTGGATTTGTTTGAATTAGTATTGGTAATTATATCGTTTTTTGGGCGAAAAGTTTTCTATAGTAAATGAGAAGCTTTCCCTAAACTAAATTAACTATAAAGTAAGAACCAATAGGCACCCACTGACGTTCATCAGGGAAAACTATGCACCTTTAAACCTTGAAACATCGTCCTCCATGGGTATAACAAACCAGGACTCAAACAGGATTCACATCCAGAGCAAAAACACCTGGTTCATCCCTGTAAATGCAGTACTGTACCAAACTGCTCACCAATGCACCAACTTAAGCTTCTGACCCCAGTTACTAGATCTGAAAAACAAGAGAGCATGTAAATACAAGAACATTCTAAAGAGGGTGGGTGGGAGACACATAACTGGTTCGTTATCATTCTAAGGAATGCTTACCCCTAACCTCCTTCCCCACCCCTAAACCAACACACTGGCTAACTTTTTTGCCCTGCCCTTGTGTGGAAAAGGCCAAACGCCAGCATGGCATTTATGCTAATTCAACCATCATTTTTCTTTATTATTTTAATTTGAAGATATGTTTTTATTTCTAGGTAGACCCGAAAAAAGAACGCTATTGGACTCATGTTAGCTCAGATGCCTGCAGGTTTGCCCTGATGTGGAAGTATGGAGGCATTTACATGGATGCTGATGTTATTTCAATGCGACCAATTCCTAAAGATCAATTCCTTGCTGCTGAAAATAAACAATCTACCAGCAGCAGTGTTTTTGGTCTTTCCCCACATAATAACTTGACATGGATGTTCATG
Source organism: Limnodynastes dumerilii (assembly GCA_011038615.1). Lineage (NCBI taxonomy): Eukaryota > Metazoa > Chordata > Amphibia > Anura > Limnodynastidae > Limnodynastes > Limnodynastes dumerilii. Next base: position 17,903 of record WWET01004439.1, on the reverse strand, counting down.
GAAAACTTTGTAAAGAATTATAGAGGCGAAATATGGGGACACCAGGGGCCAGGAGTTTTCACACGTGTTGTGACCCAGATGTGTGGGCTTCCAAAATTTACTTCCGTGGCTGATCATATGTGCGCAAATGTTTCTTACTTACATCCGGAGCGGATTTATCCTATCGGATGGAGTTCATGGCAAAGGTATTTTGAGGTGTGGAAACATTTACCAACATTCAATAATTCTTATGCATTACATCTCTGGAACTATATGAATCATCAAAATAAAACCATGGTACCTGGGAGTAACACATTAGTGGAAAATCTGTACCAACAGCATTGTCCTTCCACCTATGTAACAATTCTGAGGAATGATTTAACTTATGTTTAGCTCTTAGCTTCAGATATTCTATCTATCTATCTATCTATCTATCTATCTATCTATCTATCTATCCATCCATCTGAAATAATTTTTGAATAATTGTGCTGGATCCTGAGCTCCGGCTGACGGGATTTACGCAAGTCATTTGCGTAAGTCCCCTGTCAGGGAACATCTGCGTATGCACGCACCAGATGTTCCCTTTGCGTAAGTACTAATGTAAATAACAAAGTTACGTACTGCAGTACTTACGGAAAAGGGGCAAACCCTTCACATACGATGGCTCTATCCTTGCCATATAGGCAGGGATAGCCATTTAAATGAAGGGTCCGGGGCAGGGAAAGCCCTGTTACGACTACAACTAGTGGTTTAAGTTAAGGTTGAAATATGGACACGTAAAGCGTCCGAAGGTCTGGATCTAAACCATTGTTAGAAATTTCAACAATAAATAACATTTTCTTTACATTTTCCAATATCCATTTACATCCATTGGCATCCAGCTTTCTTGTCACAGAAAATGTAGTAATCAGTCCAAAGTTCTCAGTTTTTCTTTCCTTAGTAATGTAAATATAAAATCCCATACATTTAGAACGCATTTTATGGATCTGCCTTTTGGATGCAGTGCCGGCCATAACAAATGACGAGGCAGGGATGGCTATTAAACTTATTATAGTCGTAGTTCTGTTGCCAATTTAAGACTGGACTTACATTAACTTTCATTTTAACTATAGTTTAATAAAAATTCTGCATGGACCTTGAACTTTGTGTTTAAGTTTTTTCTAGTACTTTTACTTTGTACAATTTTAAACAACACACACACACACACACACACACACACACACACACACACACACACACACACACACACTGCATATACATAGCATATAATCTGTTATGCATTATTATTTAATCACTTATGTGATTGATGTTCTTGCACCACAAACTAAATAAAACATATTATATTTCAGGAAACAAACCATATAGAAATACAAAGTATTATACGATAAACAATTGATTATATCACCCACATCTCACAAAATCCACACTGAAATAATGGTGCAGACAACTGAATGAGATTCAAAAAAGGGGTATTGGTATTAATTAGAATTGGAGGATATGAGTTGAGTATTTAACTTAGGGTAGAGAGACAGATGGTCATGATAACAGGTGGGGGTGTCAACTCTGGAATCTTAAAGCAACAATTTCCATCATTGAAAGGTGCCCTCAACCTCCCAGGCCAATCCTGTAGCTTTACCTCTTCAATTGCACATGTACCTTGCCATGGGGAAGATGACTACTATCTGAAAAGCAAAAAACATGTTAAGAAAATACATCCTAACAATAGGGGAGGGAGGGAAACAGATTTCAAAAGAGGCAGGACAAACATTTGGAAAGCGCATTTCTACCCTCTGTCACCTGATCTGACTCCAGTATTCCAGTTTACTCAGACTTTCCCCCTCTTGTTTTCTTTCTCATTAATGGTCCTCTACGCTTATGCAGCACTCGGTTTGAATGGAAGTTAAAAAAAAGGGGCATAGATGTAGTAATTAGAATTGTATTATTGGATTGACTATATAATTTAGGGTAGAGACAGACTGGCATGATAGCAGGTGGGGGTGTCGACCTCTGGAATCTTAAACCAATGGCATCCGTAGTTAAAAAGGCGCCCCCATCCTCATAGGCCAAACTTCCAGCAAAACCTCTTCAACTGCACACCTCATGATGATGTAGGAGGCAGACCAGAACCTTGCCATGGGCAGGCAACCTAGCTGCAAATGGAAGGATGCACCTCTGATTAACAGATAATTTCCCCTCATTCCACTCTGCATCAAAATTCTATAGTGACACATCCCCACAGAGCTGTAGCTAGAAATTTTAGCGCCAGTTGCAAAAAGTCAAAATAGTGCCCCCAACCTTTAATTAGTAACCAGGTTAACAATAAAAATGAACTTACTGGCACCCTACTTTAGCTTTGCACCCGGGGCAACTGCCCCTATCGTACACCCCTAGTTACAGCCCTGCCTCCCCACCTGTACAGCCACAGTGAGACACCCTCCATTGACTCTGCCCACCACCCTCTACCCCAGGCAAATACCCACAGTGGTTGCTGAACAAATAAAACATCCCTTGATCCCACAAGTGACACCCATAAACCAGTAAAGAAGTGTCTGGTTGTGGAACAACTGCGGATAAGGTATAATTCGCCATCCTCCAAATGTATTAATAAAGTTTGCCAGAAAATTGAGAAATTTATGGGGACTATGTCAACTTTTGATTGACCTCCGGGCCTCTCCAAACCCATAAGAGCCGACCAGCAAAGAGATGGACACTTGTCATGAATAGTAGAGACTTCCTCTTCAATAGCAAACTCCAGTCCAAAAGTTATCCTGCCCAAAACATAAGAAAACGCCATGATCCAAACTAGACATGCCCAGAACCTGAAACAGAAGAAGATGCCCAGCAAACAATGAAAAGGTATTAAAGTGTTTCATAGAATTATCCCCTAAAAGCCCCCTTCCCCCAATTAAAAAGAATTAACAAATTGCAAGGAAGAAAGACAGACAAGGGAAAAAACAAAGAGGGAGGAAAAAAGGTGAACAACTCCCGAAAACCCCTGAGGCATCCAAAATGCCAATCAGAATACCTCATCTAGATTGCTGCTCTGACTCAAGTTGCCTTCACTATGTTAAATACTTACAGATAGTCAAAATGTCAACAAATCAACTATTAACCGTAAGGAACTAAACTATTTTTTAACAGCATGCTACAAGTTTTCATGAAGGGATAAAAAATATAACCTTCTAAATGCTATTACGACAATATTCAAATTATACATCCTAACAAATTGAATCAGAAATCAAAACCTGTATAAAAGAATAAATCTGTTTTTGGGTTGTCAACACAGTTTCAAGGTCTACCTACCACTGCAAGATGGCAATAATCGAAAGGTCTTAATGATGTTAAACAGTTGAAATACATAACATAAGGGTGTCCTGTGACTTATTTTTCTGGACAATTAAATATAGTGTAAAATTACTTATATTAAATGTTTCAAAGTAAGAAGCAGAAAAAGGCACTCCTAACAGCTGTCCTGTTGTAAACAAAATATATTACAATACAACTGTGTTATCCATGAGATGCGCCGTTAGGAACAGCAGCATATTTAGATTTTATTTGGTTCTGTTAAGTGGCAGCAATGTGACAGGCCATGATTGCTGGACTAATGATAGCCAAACACCACAGCCACCGAAGGTGTAGCTAAACACCAAGGGCCAGATTTACTAAGCTGCGAGAAAGGAAAAGTGGAAATGTTGCTCATGGCAACCAATCAGATTCTAGGTGACATGTTCTAGCATGTAATAGGATAGTGAGAGCTAGTGTTATATAGTTATATAGTGTTTGCTATAGGTAACATCTCCACTTTTCCTTTCTCGCAGATTAGTATATGTTACACGCCATCGCATAGCAGCGACAGCATGTGATTTCTGTGTTTACATGCCTCAGTGGCATGCACGTGTCTCCTCCCTGTCCTTCAGGCCAGCGCACAGAGAGTTACCTGTCAACCTGGAACATGCCACCTCTCCACCTGCCGGGCCGGAGTCCAGAGCGTCTCTTAGCAACCTGAACGCCAGCCTATATGTCTGTTTGGTGGGATCTCCCCGCTCTCCCATTGGCGGCTCACTCCTTTAAAGTTCCGGCATCATCATTGCGGTGGTGCCAGTTATAGCTTCATTCTGGTTGTTCTAGCCTTCCTTGTGCCTTGTGCCTTTTGCCTCCTGCTTTTCTGATCGTTCTTGAGTGCCCCATTGTTATTCTTCCTTGTTCCTTGCTGTGCTCCTAGTGTTTGGTTCCCTCTCTCTCTCTCTCTCTCTCCCACCTTGTTGTTTAATCATTGTTTGGTATTTAACCCTTCCTGTTCCTGAGTGATTATCCCTTTGGGATTTCTCCTGTTTGACTGAGTGTGAGGGTTCCCTTGTCTGTATGTCCAGTTCTGTTATCCCTCATCTGCCTGTTTTCTATTTTCTGTTGTTTTTCTCAGGTCTGTATCTTCTGACTCTGACTCCTCCTGCTTTCTGTCTTCTTTCTCCTCTCCATGCTTCTGTCTCCCCCTTTGCTTTATTCTTCCCCTCCCAGGGGTCATTGCCAGGTGTCCTGCAGCCCAGACTATCCCCACCTTCAGGGGCTCTAGTGAACACCAGGCCCTAGTTACTGGTAGCGGCGTCCGTCTCCCTTCTTCCGGGTACCTTGGTATCTTGTACCCAGTGGTAGCATAACATTATAACCGGCCAAAAAAGAGAAGCTTCCAGTTCTTCACCTGTGTTCCGGTCATGGACCCCACAGCTTCTGAAGCCATCAATGCCCTGACCACCCAGGTTTCCCATCTGGGTCAGATGGTCCAAACACTTACCATGAAAGTGGAGTCGCAGGAACAATCTAATGCAGCCCTACATCCTTCACAGCCCGCAGCAGGTCCATCTGCTCCTGTCCAGGAAGTGAAAGCTCCTTTTCCGGATAGCTTCCTTGGTGATCCTTCCAAGTTCTTTCTCTTCAAAAACAGTTGCCTCTTAAACTTCCAACTGCGTCCCGACGCTTCTGGCTCAGAATCTCAGAGAGTTGGGTTAATTATTTCATTATTACAATGGGCCTTCTTGCTGAATTCAGTCCTTCCTGCCAGGCAATCTGTTGAGGAGTTCTTTAAAGCCATGGGAGTCATATATGATGACCCAGACCTAGAAGTCCTGGCTGAAGCCAAAATCCGCTCAATCTGTCAAGGAAAAATTTCAGTGGAGGAATTTGACGCTATGTTCTGCACATGGGCCACCAAATGTCGCTGGAACGACCCTGCCCTGCGTTCTCAATTTCACCTGGGGTTATCTGAACATCTCAAGGATGCTTTGGTACAGTACCCAGCTCCACAAACCTTAGAGGACTTGATGAAAATGGCCATTAAGATTGATCGTACGCTTCAAAGAGCGCAAATTTGGAAAAAACTTTTATTTACCCTTCGGTGTCCACAGTGTCGTGTCTTACTTCTCCTTCTGAAGATGAACCCATGCAAATTGGTTCTTTTTGTCTGGCAAAACAACATGTCCAGATGAATATGGAGGAGATCCATCTGGGTTTTAGTCTAATAACTGTAATTCATCCATTATCACCTCCGATCAATGCCTGTGGTCTCAATGAAGGACCTCTTCCTGGGCGGCAAATTACCCAGATTTCGGAGTTTGTTCAGCTGCTGGTGGGAGCCTGTCACTCTGAATTTATCCAGTTCTATATCATCTCCTCTCCTGTGACCAAGCTCGTTTTGGGTCATCCCTTGTTATGTAAACATAACCCAACAATTGATTGGACTAATATTCAATGGAATATTTTCTGCAAATCCGGTACTTAACATTTCCTTGGATGAGCCTGCTTTTCCACCTTATTATATTGAATTTCTGGATGTGTTTTCCAAGAAAGAAGCTGAAAAACTCCATCCTCATCATCCATACGATTGTGCCATAGACCTTATTCCTGGAACTCCCTATCCCAAGGGAAGACTGTTTTCTATCAATTCCTGAGACCAAAGCCATGGACGATTATATCAAAGAAAACCTCCAAAGAGGATTAATTTGTCTTTTCATTCTCCCATAGGAGCAGGTTTCTTTTTTGTCTCCAAAAAAGACGTCTCTCTTCGTCCATGCATCAATTTTCGAGCCTTGAGTAAAATTGCAATCAAGAATAAGTATCCTTTGCCTCTCATCACCGATTTGTTTGACAAACTCAAAGATTCTGTCATTTACACTAAGATCGATCTACGTGGTGCCTACAATTTAATTAGAATTCATAAGGGTGATGAATGGAAAACAGCGTTTAAAACCCAGACCGGTCATTATGAGTACCTAGTGATGCCTTTGGCTTGTGTAACGCTCCAGCAGTATTTCAGGACTTGACTAATGACATTCTGAGGGACTTCCTTGACATCTTTGTTATCGTCTATTTAGACGAAATCCTTATCTACTCCTGCTCTCTTCAGTAACATCATTCACATGTTCATAAGGTTCTTCAGAAACTTTGTGAAAATAAACTTTATGCTAAAATTGAGAAGTGTGAGTTTGAGGGTACCAAAGTAATCTTTTTGGGATATCTCATTATGCCGCAAGGCTTCGCTATGTAAGTGCCATTCTGGACTGGGCCCAACCTACTGATCTCCAAGCCATTCAGAGATTTTTAGGTTTCGCCAACTACTACCGCAAATTTGTTCATGCCTCCCCTGTTTTGGTGACTCCCATCTCGGTACAGATACACATAATTGGTCTAACAAAGCCGTGGAATCATTCAAGCTTTTAAAAATTGCCTTCACCACGGCCCCTATTCTCCGTCATCCTAAACCTGATCGGCCTTTTGTTGTCGAAATTGATGCTTTTGGGCGCTGGAGCAATCCTATCTCAAACCAATCTTGCCGATAATCATTTATATCCCTGTGCTTACATGTCAAAGAAATTTTCCTCTGCCGAGAAGAACTGTGACATTGGAAACCGGGAGCAGCTGGCAAAAAATTTGGCCTTTGAAGAGTTGAGACATTGGTTGGAGGGAGCCAATCACAATATCAATGTACTCACAGATGACAAAAACCTGGTATTTATTGAATCCTCTAAAAGACTCACTCCCCACCAAGCTCGATGGGCATTATTTTTTACTAGATTTTCTTTTTCTATCACGTATCGGCCCGGGTCTCTGAACCGTCGGGCAGATGCCCTTTATCGATCATTTCGCTTTTACTCAGGACTTGTACTCCCAACTGTTACAAGTTCAATATTTAAGTCCTTAGCAAAAACTTCAGGATCGGTTATTCGTCCCTGTTTCTCTCAGAAAGACTGTTCTTCATGAGTGTCACTCTTCAAGGTCTGCTGGTCACTTTGGTATTAAAAGAACTCTCTCTTTACTAACCAGGACTGTGTGATGGCCAGCTATGTCTAAATAGGTTGAAAAATTTTTGAATTCATGTACAATTTGGGGCTGATCCAGGACAATGACCGCCTGCATTTTTGCCGATCTGCGCATGCGCCCGGCAGATGTTTTGTTGCATAAGAAGGTATATTTGTAATTGTGAATGGTGCAATCCTAACTCTAACGTATTTATAGTGGAAGGGGTGTGCCAAGCATATGATCACCATAAATACGCTAGAGTTAGGGAATGTAGGCAGGGGGAGGCATGCAAACTATTCAGGAAGGGCTGGGCAAAACAGTTACGGGCAGTTTGTAGCTACGTCCTGCCGTAGTTATGCTGCCAAAAGTTAGGGTAGGCTGCAGGCGGTGTGACTACGGTAGGACTGGGGGAGTGCATAGAAGCTACGGCTAGGCATACATATGAACGCCGTATAGCTGTAGCTCTGAATCAGGCCCTTTGTGCCCAAAATAAAACCCCTAGGTCTTCTCAATGTGGACCCCTCAACCCCCTGTCAGTTCCCAAACGTCCGTGGACTCACCTGTCCATGAACTTTATTACTGACCTCCCCAACTCCCAGGGCTTTACCACTGTGTGGGTAGTCATTTATAGATTCAGCAAGAAGGCTCGTTTCATTCCTCTCTCTGGTTTACCTTCTGCTAAGTCTTTAGCGGGTCTCTTTGTTAAACACATTTTTAGGTTACATGGGTTGCCTTGGGATATTGTTTCAGACTGGGGTATGCAGTTTGTAGCTAGATTTTGAAGGGCTTTTTGCAGTTTGCTGCACATTAAAGTTAGCCTGTCTTCAGGGTAATGGACAGACAGAGAGGGTCAATCATGTCCTTGAACAATACCTGTTCTGCTTTTCCTCCTCTTCTCAGAAAAATTGGGCCAATAATATTCTATTTCCCTAATTTGGCTATAATAATTCTACTCATTTAGCCACCAAGGTTTCCGTGTTTTTTTTGTGTTTTAGCCCATCATCCTCGGGCCAGTTCTTTACATTATCTGGAACAGTCCTCTGATTCAGATGTTTATAGGTTTACTAACCGCATTAAATCTGTCTGGAAAAGAGTTCATAATGCTCTTGTTAAGGCTGCTTTGGTCTCCAAAACTACGATAGATCAACACCGCTCTGTCTGTGACTTTAAAGTAGGAAATAGAGTCTGGCTCTCTACCAAAAATATCCGCCTTCGTCAAGCCTCACCAAAATTGGGACCCCGTTTTATTGGACCCTTTGTTATCATTCATTAAATCAACCCTGTAGCCTTTTGCCTTAAGTTGCCTTCCACTATGCGCATTCCCAATACCTTTCATGCCTCCTTGCTAAAACCATATAAAAAATTCTAGGAGTTTTGGTTTTAAGGGCCTGATCCAGACCTACGCCCGCCGTCCTAGCGAAAATCTGAAAAAGCTGAAAAGCCGATCTGCGCATGCACCGGGCAGATGTTGCCCGGCGTCGCTACGGCAAAGCCTGATCATGGATCGGGCGTCCGTAGCAGCGCCGTAGGGGAGGTCCCCCAGTGTCCCTACGTTCAGGTTAGTGTAGGTGGGAGGGGGGAGCTAGTTTAATGAGGGTGGGAG
>WWET01004438.1:81551-95533 GCA_011038615.1 Limnodynastes dumerilii | reverse complement strand
GCTTGAAATTAGTTACTCCTGGGCTAAACCATGTTGATTGCAGGAGGAGTCAAGTTAATTGTATTTTTTGCATGCAGGGATATATCTTTGAATTGCTTACTGCAGACATATACTGACCGGCTTTACTATCACACTGCTGTTTAGACTTGGGATAGGAAATATTACCTCTCAACTCTAATACTGTTTGCAACAGATGAAATATGACTCCCCTGCAAACAACATGGTTTAGCCCAGGAGTAACTCATTTTAAGCACTTACTTAAGTCTGGATCCAGCCCTAAACACATAAAAAAGAAGAGTGGACCAGAACGATCCTATCGAAAGTGCAAAGATGTAAATCAGTCAAACGGAGGTCCATTGCTGAAAACACAAGTCCCTTGTAGCGTATGATGAAATAATGCAGCAGATCTGGTAAACGCCTCCAGAGGGTAGCAACTGGTTCCCCGTCTTTCACAAGTCACCGCTATTCTCTTTCTCAAAGTATCTTTACATATGATCAAATGTTTTAGACCAAAATACAATAAAATTCAAAGCTAGCTGCCTAGGTGCTACCCTTGACTCTGAACTGTTCTTTGTACCCCATGTATAATCTGTTTCAAAATTCTGTTAAATGTATTTAAAAACATTTCCAGAATACGAAATCTATTATTTATGCACTTATCTCCCACATTATTATTTCAATGCTCTTCTCAGTGGCGTAAGTACTTCCCAGGCACCCAGAGGCAAGGGGGCACGGCAGCACTGACATGACATCATGACATTGCACAGTGAAGTCACAGCCTGGGTGGTGCGGACCACATTGGTTGTGTTTAAGGGGTGATGGAGCATCTACTCTCTGTCACCCCCTTTACTAAATTGTGACCTGGTCATCACCTCAGGCCGCAGTAGTGCTCTGTCAGTGTCCAAGAGCTGCCTCTCCTCCTCCGCTGCCTCAACCTCCTCCTTCCCTCATGCATGACACTGGCGTGACCCCAAGGTCACGTCAGCATCATTCATAAGGCAAAGCGCGCACACAGCAGAGGAGTAAGAAGACAGGACTCCGGGGGCACAGAAACAGCAGGTAAGTTATTTGGCTCAGGCTCCGCAGTAGTCACTGTTACATGACATGAGTAAAACTGGGGAGGGGGCCTGCAATACCTAATTAGAGGCCTGAAGGGGAATATGAAGGGGGCATAGAGGCCTGACATATGATGGGGCAGTAATTAATATGGGGAGGGGGCTGCTATATATGAGTTAAACTAGGGAGGGGGTTGTACATGAGTAAAACTGGGGAGGGGGCCTGCAATACCTAATTAGAGGCCTGAAGGGGAATATGAAGGGGGCATAGAGGCCTGAAGGGGCATATGATGGGGCTCATATAAAGGGGTGGGGCAGGCCAAACTTCGCCTAGGGTGCCCAGGGACCTAGCACCGTCCCTGACAACCACAGTATAGCAGTGCTCCTATACAATACACAGCCCCTAGACAGTACACAGCCTCTATACAGTACACAGCCCCTATACAGTACACAGCTCCTATACAGTACACAGCTGCTATACAGTACACAGCCCCTATACAGTACACAGCCCCTTTACAGTGCACAGCCCCTATACAGTACACAGCCCCTATACAGTACACAGCTCCTAGGCAGTACACAGCCCCTAGAAAGTACACAGCCCCTATACAGTGCACAACCCCTATACATTACACAGCCCCTATACAGTACACAGCCCCTATACAGTGCACAGCCTCTATACAGTACACAGCCCCTATACAGTACACAGCCCCTATATAGTGCACAACTTCTATACAGTACATAGCCCCTATACAGTACACAGCCCCTAGACAGTACACAGCCTCTATACAGTGCACAACCCCTAAACAGTGCATAGCCTCTATACAGTACACAGCCCCTATACAGTGCACAGCCCCTATACAGTGCACAACCCCTATACAGTACACAGCCCCTATACAGTACACAGCCTCTATACAATACACAGCCACTATACAGTGCACAACCCCTATACAGTACACAGCCCCTATACAGTGCACAGCCTCTATACAGTACACAGCCTCTATACAGTACACAGCCCATAGACAGTACACAGCCCCTATACAGTACACAGCCCCTAGAAAGTACACAGCCCCTATACAGTGCACAACCCCTATACAGTGCACAACCCCTATACAGTACACAGCCCCTATACAGTGCACAGCCTCTATACAGTACACAGCCTCTATACAGTACACAGCCCATAGACAGTACACAGCCCCTATACAGTACACAGCCCCTATACAGTGCACAGCCTCTATACAGTACACAGCCTCTATACAGTACACAGCCCTAACCCGTGCACACCCTCTATACAGTACACAGCCTCTATACAGTACACAGCCCCTATACAGTACACAGCCCCTAGACAGTGCACAGCCCCAATACATTGCACAGCCCCTATACAGTACACATCCCCTATACAGTATACAACCCCTATACAGTACACAGCCCCTATACAGTACACAGCCTCTACACAGTGCACAACCCCCATACAGTACACAGCCCCAAGTGGAAGCCCCTTGTCACACAGCACCGCAGCCAAACCCCCAGTAACCCCATCATATGTCTCCAGCCCCCCCAGTATCACCCATCAGGTCTCCAGACCCCCAGAATCCCCCATCATATGTCTCCAGACCGCCTGTAACCCCATCACGTCTCCAGCCCCTTAGTATCCCCTATTATATGTCTCCAGCGCTCAAGTATCACCCATCATGTCTCCAGACCCCAGAATCCCCCATTATATGTCTCCAGACCACCAGTAATCCCATCATAATGTCTCCAGCCTCTCCCCAGTATTCCCATATTGTCCCTCTAGCCTCTCCCCAGTATTCCCATAATGTCTCCAGCCTCTCTCCAGTATTCCCATCAGATCCCCTTACTTACCTTTGATGTTCCCTTGTTCCTTCCTCCGACACTGCATTGCTCTCTGTGAGCGAGTGGATGGGGTTTTGCCTCGATGACAGCCGTGCTCGGATCCTGCCTCGGATCCCAAACTTCGGGTGGGTTTGGTTCTCAGAGAAGCGAACCTGCTCATCTCTAGTAAGTAAGGGCTTGGACAAGATCTAGATAGCAAGGCCCATCTGCCATGTGTAGCTAGAGTCTGCATTTCTTACAGTCATTGCAGTGCACCAATCGTTAATAACTAAGGATCGAGTTCACAATCAGGATCTAGCTCAATGTCTTTACATTCTCTTCACCAATCATCAAGTCGCAGGTACAGGGTTCTTCCAGTCTTATGTTTAATAAAATGCTGGATATTCTTGGATTTGTACAAAATATATTTTATAATGTAGTATATAGTAATATAGCAATAAATAAAATAACAAAAAAATGTAGTTTATTAATTCAAATGAAAAGCAATGGACTGGATAGAGACTCAGCACATATGCACGTTTTCTGTTCCGTGTGAATGGCAAGTGCGCATGCTCCCAAAAGGCTTCCATCATACATATTCTGAGCTGGAGGCCTCTCAACGATGGGACGATGGAGGAGAGCATGTAACAATAACAACAAGAACAAGAACAACAAGAACATCAAGAACATAAAATGAACAAGAACAACAAGAACAAGAACATAAAATGAACAAGAACAACAAGAACAAGAACATAAAATGAACAAGAACAAGAACATATAATGAACAAGAACAACAAGAACAAGAGCATAAAATGAACAAGAACAAGAACATATAATGAACAAGAACAACAAGAAAAAGAACATAAAAGGAACAAGAACAACAAGAACGAGAACATAAAATGAACAAGAGCAAGAGCATAAAATGAACAAGAACAACAAGATAAACAAGAACAAGAACATAAAATGAACAAGAACAACAAGAACAAGAACATAAAATTAACAAGAAGAACAAGAACATAAAATGAACAAGAACAAGAAAAAGAACATAAAATTTAACAAGAACATAAAATGAACAAGAACAACAAGAACATAAAATGTACAAAAACAACAAGAACAAGAACATAAAATGAACAAGAACAAGAACAACAACAACAACAACATAAAATGAACAAGAACAACAACATAAAATGAACAACAAGAACAAGAACAACAACAACATAAAATGAACAACAAGAACAACAACAACATAAAATGAACAACAATAACATAAAATGAACAACAACATAAAATGAACAACAACAACATAAAATGAACAACGACAACATAAAAATAATCTAGGATAAGACTGAATGAAATATGTAGATGGAGAGAAGACAATGAGGAGGTTGCATAAAGGTAGAGAAAGGAACCTTGGCATATACCAATGGTAAAATATTTGGGAGAGGCATAAATGTGGAGTTTGAAGAACCGAGAACAGACCTATGTTGTTTGTCTAAATAGCACCAATGATATAATAAATGTATAACTATAGAACAGCGTTGCCCACTCTCCCGGAAAATCCGGGAAACTCACGACATTCAGGCAGTTCTCCCTGTTTCCCGGGAGCGCCATCAAATCTTCAGGAGGGGACTTGAAGCTGTGGTTTCATACAAACCACAGGCTCAAGTCCCACCTCCCAGCCTAGCAACATTACCATTGATAGTGTTACTAGGGACTGGGCGGGACCTGATGACACTATCGCATTTTCAAGCTCTGCCCCCACCCCTAGTAATACTATGTAAACTGCCATTGATAGTCAGGGGCAGGGCTATGGGACTCAATTTGCATAAATTGCATCATTAAGCCCCACCCCCATACTGCCCTCTACCTCTTCCCTCCAAAATCTCCTGGAGGGAATCTTATAAAAGTTGGCAACCCTGCAAAGAAACCCTAAGAGGTTTTAGTTGGAGGATAATAAGGACGACAAACAACAGTCTTCTTTTAGGACTGAATCCAGATTGATGGAATGTGGACCTGCAGAAAACACCCGCATTCCGGTACTGTGAATCCCTTTCAACTTAGATCCGGATCCTCGAGATGCCGAAAGGCTTTCCATTTGCGTAAAAGGAGGGACGGAAGGCATACAGTGAGCACGCTTAATGGGAGGGAGGAGATATGGTAATTGTACAGTAAGGGATTGGTTAAGCCCTTCCGTACAATCCTCATTTCCGCACCGACCCCACATTCTTTGGAAATTTTAAGGTTGGGTCTTTCTGGCGGATTCCACCACAGCAGCGGAGGGCCTCTCGGCTCAGCCCTTAATGTAGACCAAGAGTTAATACTTGGAAGAAAAATATAAATAAAAAACATTCTTTAATGATATAAAAGTTAAAGTAAAAAAATTTATATATAACCAAACTTTTACTTTGGAAAAATGTCCTTCAGCCCCTTAAAAACACCCTTTACACTATACATTTCGAGGCATAAGACGGCTGACGTCTATACTATTATCTTTCTTCCTGCAAGAAGTAAAAAAAAAAAAAAAAAAAAAAAAAGAAAAAAAAAAAAAAAAAAAAAGAGAGAAGAAAATCTTGTCCCGGTGCCAGGATAATAAGGGGACAAGCACCGTGAAAGTGCTGAAGTAGAATCAGATTGCAGTGTACACAGTACAAGGAGAACATATATCTGCAGAATGTACATTATGAAAACAGGACTCAGCGCGGAGATTCCAGGAGTCTGTTCGGGGATAGTTTACAGAGCGCTCGCTAATCTGCTAACTGCCTCCAGCTTTATAGGCAGAGAATTTCCAAAATTCAACTGCTCTCTGTCTCTCTATAAATAGCCCCGGTACAGGTTCCAGACTTTCATTTTCCACTCGCTCTCACCCTGTCACAAACTGGAAAAAGGTTGTACTAGATAGAGGGTGACCTACAAGTGGCATTTCACTCTAATATCCCCACTCACTTAGTACAATAACAACTCTGAAACATTTATTACACAGATTAGCATCAGTGTAAACTGAACTTAAAAAGTGCAGTGCTTGAGTAGGGTGGCTATTTTTTGCTTGGCTTTTGTTTTTGCATTACTAATTTTATATCGAAAGGTTCCTGAATTTTCCATTCTGCGTAGCACTTGGGAAACGATTAAAAGTCACTTTGTTCCTTTCAATAAATCCACCTTATTCATCACTGTCTGCCGATTTGAATGATCTCACCGTCAAAGTAGACTTGTTCTTAGTTCATATATCAAACCGTAGCTAACCCATCACTCCGGCTTTGTCGTTCCGTAGACGAAACATGGTACGGAGGTGTCTATCTCCTTAGTCTAAATCATTGTAGCTGTGTCCATCGTTAAGGACCCAAACCCATTGTGGTTAGGACTTGCGAGCCAAAGAACACGGCGTCTTCTTTCAAAATTCGGTCAAGGGACACTCCATTAAAGTCCATTGCACCTATTGAGTGTTGTTTTTTTTTTGCCAGGGGCCATTGAAACAGTTACTTAGTACAGGGAAAAATGAAGTCTATGTTTTGCTTATTGAATTATTATTGGCTGAAACGGCGAGGGTGACAATATGCTTGAAATCTAATCATTTATATTAGATTATAAGGGTAGCACGGGTGGCTATGAGTGAGTAGCATTTGTTATTATTATATGAGTAGTATATGAGATCGATTCCCGGACTAGGCCTCATCTGTGTGGAGCTTGTATATTCTCCCTGTGTCTGCGTGGGGGTTCTCCAGTTTCCTCCCACACTCCTAAAACATGCTGGTAGGTTAGTTGGCTGCTGAATAAATTAACCTGAATGTATGTGTCAGGGACCTTAGTATGTAGCTCCAATGGGTCAGGGACTGAATGTGAAATATTCTCTGTAAAGTGCTATGTAACCTGATAGCGCTATATAAGAGCCTGTTAATAAATAAATATTAAATGAATACTAACTGAGAGCTAAAAATAATCACCTCTAACTAGCAAAACGCAGGGATAGAATTTGTTGTATTTGAATCAATAAAATGTGAAAAAGAAAATGATTGGTTTAATATTGCAAGTAAAGTTGGGTACACTCCCATCCAATTATCGGGCTGATCATACAATTCATGACCATTTTATTCTGATATTGCAAGAGTGTGTACAATACAGTAATCATGATTCGTTGTAATTCAACAAGTGGCATCTGATGATTTTGCTTTTTATGAACATCCTACAAATCACGGTCACCGATGGCACGATGTCAGATAAATGCGGGCAGTGTGTATGCAGGTACGACCTTCTGGCATCTCCTGTGCAGCATAGACAGATATCTGTACAGTGTGTACAGAGTGATGATTGTTTCAGCAGATGGTTGTGAGAGAGGATGATCTCAGATCTGCTGGTAAATTGGTCGTGTGTCGGCATACTTATCAGTACTTGCAATCATCACTGACATTGTATAAGAGCCATCACATCTCATGTATAATTGTCGAGGTGTGTACCCAGCTATACTAATGATGTGATGTTTTCTTGAATAATTTTTATTTTTATAATTAGTACAAAGAACCCGAGAGTAATGGCAAGATCAAGAGTGTCCTCGTTGTGTGCACTGCTTTACTAAGCTGCCCATAGCAACCAATCAGATTCTAGCTGACATTCTCGAGTATGCAATAGGAAATGAGAGCTAGAATCTGATTGGTTGCTATGGGCAACATCTCCACTTTTCTTTTCCTGCAGCTTAGTAAATCTGGCCCCAGGTCATCTTCAGCCATACTTTTGCCCACAAGGAGGAATCTTTTGATGTTTGCCCTTACTCTTGTGCTAATTATTCAAGTCTTTATTCCTCTGTGCACATCTCAATAACTGGGAAATCTCCCCACACATTAACTTTCTTTAGTGCTTTGTATGTTTGGGGCAATCTCTTTAAATAATGTAAAATGGGTTGTTAATAGTGAGATGGGAAGGTAGCTGGTGATGAATGATGGGAATGTAGATTGTGATTTTGGGGCAGATCTAGACCTACGTTCGTTGTTGTTTTTACGGCGGCTGTATGCGTAAGAACGGCATTTCTGATGTTCTGCGCATGCGCCGGGCAGATGCTACCCGCCGTAATCTATGGCTCTGGGTGCCTAGTACGTTGTTACGTGGAAGGTACGTATGATCAGAGTTACGATGCCTAACATCTGCGCAGTACATACAAATAGTCACAATCACACATGCAGCAAACGTAGAAACGCTCTCGTGCTGAACTCTGGATCTGGCTCTTTATGCCTAGGCTGCTGCAAAATGCTGGGACTTGTAGTTTCACAACATCTGGAGTACCACAGGATGCCTATGCCTTCTATAGAATGTAAAGTACAATTACAAGTACATATTATACACTTACCAGGCTTTGAATTCAGACCTCCGCAAGCTTGTGTGCGTAAATCACCTTCAATTCATGCTCATTCCCAGAACCCTGGGCACACACTGGCATGCTGGACGTAGAGATATTGGGCCTGATCCAGCGTTACGAAAATTCGCACGGCGAGCGAATGCGTACGTTCGACCGTGCGAATAAACATACACGCCCCTAACACTCCCATAGTAAAGTACCTGCATACGACGCCTATACCCTACAATGGGTACGACCGTCGGCCGTACGAATTTTCGCACAAAATACGCTGAGCGTACGGGCTTAGCACGCCCATACTGTACAATTTAAATGGCTATCCCCGCCTCCCTGTAGTAAAACGGGCGCCCAGGCGACCATCGTACTGAACGCACGCCCATCGAGCGAAAAATTCACTCACAATACGCCCGCTATTCGCTCATGACGCCCAGGCGACCGGAAGCTGTCATACTGGGCATGCGCGGTGCAAATTTTTTACCGAATTTTCGCATACGATGAGCGTACGCTCGCTTGCGGTCGTAGCTCTGGATCAGGCCCATTGTGTCTGTATGTTCTGCAGTTCCCAACGTGCAACTCCCAGAGGGGAGGAAGAGTAGACAGCGTGCAGGGTCTTCATCGCGCATTTTGTGCCATGGTGTCCTGCCCTTATCCTTAGCAACACTATGGGTCATAGCACATTAGACTCGGACATGTAAGATAATGCATCTATGTCATCCAGACTGTCCAACATGACCCATTCCATTAGTTGCAATTTAATACGCTCCTGAGCTTCCAACTGTCACTCACCTGGCTTAAATGAATTAACTGATATTTAAAAAACTATTTGCCTCTTCAAGCAAAGGCGGTTACCATAGTAACTGACAGCTGGAAGCTCAGGAGAAGAGATTTTTTGGTACCTAACGGAATGGGTCATGTTGGAGGGTATGTGTCATCCACTGAAGACTCCTTTGTAACTGAGTCTAATGCTCTGGGCAATGAAATAGTTAAAGCACAAATGAGAACCGTACAGGCTGAAATATATCTTTATTATAAGCGGGAAGGAAGACAGGGATAGAAGATCTCTGAGAAAGGCACAGTTCAAATTCTGTGTATATTGAAAATAAATAAACTGAATATTATTAAATGAGGCCAGCTGAGTGGTAGGATCTATCTATAGCCAGTCTCTTGGCTCATAGCTCATGGCTCTCCTGGGGTTATATTATTATATTGGTAATAGGCTGACGATGCAATCAAAATGGGATTTACTCTGTGTAATCGGTCGTTACGTGGCCCTAGACAGGTGTAAGGCATTCAGCGATTTACTCTGGCGCCATCTTCTGGTGGCTGCAGCATGTTACGTGCTACGTTAACCCCTTTGGTTTCATTGTTGACCAACATCATTTATCTGTAATTGCTGCACATCCAGGAACACTCGTCTTTCATCAAAACTCTCACTTGTATCACAGTGTTTCTTGGGGAAATAGACTTCCCTTCCCCTCAGCCTGAACCATCAGTCTCATCAGGACATTAAATTGTGGGTAATATCTTTTAAATATATTGCATCTAATAAAGTTTTTTGTGTTGACGTATTAAGAAATCCTCTGTCTGGTTTTCATTTTTTTGCTATCACGCTTTCAAACAATGTAACAAAGCTATGAGAAAGGCAAGTCAGACGCTGGGTTGTATAATGAGAGGAATTATAGCACAGGGTTGCCGACTGTCCCGGAATGTCCGAGAGACTCCCGCAAGCTCCATCAGCAGTGCAAAACTACTGCAATCCCCAGTGTTACTAGGGATGTGCGGGTCTTGATGACATCATCAAGATCCACACATCCCTAGTAATGTTAGGGATTACAGGAGTGAGTGACAGGGCGGAGCTTAGGGATTAGCATAAATCGCGTCATTAAGCCCCTTGCAGATATCTATGGCTTCCCTCTGGGTTCTAAAAAGTCGGCAACCCTGTTATAGCAGAAAGAGATTAGTAGTAATGTCACTGTATAAGTCATTGGTGCGGCCTCACCTAGAATACTGTGATCAGTTCTGGAGGACGTATCTCCAGAAATACATCAATATATTAGAGACTGTGCAAAGAAGAGCAACTAAAATGGTGTATGGCCTGTGTCACACAACATACAGAGAGAGACTAGAGGAAGTAACATGTAAAGCTTGGAGCAGAGAAGAGCAACTAAAATAGTCCATGGCCTGTGTCACACAACATACAGAGACAGACTAGGGGAAGTAATCATGAGTAGCTTGGAGCACAGAAGGGCCAGGAAAGAAAGAGGAAGAGGTATATTAGAACACAAGGGCATGTGTATAAACTGGAGGATGGTTGGTTTAGAGGAAATATGTGGGAAAATCACTGAAAGGGTGATAGATAAGTGGAATAACCTCCCATCTGAGGGGGTAGAGATAACACAGTAGAACAGTGTAAACATGCTTGGGATAAATATAAGGATATCCTAAATCTCAAACTAAATAGAGGGTAAAATTAGATCTAGGGTCAGTATAGTTTCAAATAAACAACTGGGCAGACTGGATGGGCCGTGTGGCTCTTATCTGCCGTCACTTTCTATGTTTTTGTGTCAGGACCAAAAGACGCTTTACACCAAGTCATAGTATGACTGGTCTTCTGAAAAGACGGTGGCAATGAATACCCCTCCCCTCCCAAAATAAAACAACAATCACTACTAAATACGTGTGGCCAGGTAAACACTGTGTACCAATTTAATGAGCAAAAGTCCATAACCCTCCTATGTAACTCAGAACTGAATTATCCTACGGATACTCTCGTCACCCCCTGGTTTCTATACTTTGGATACGTTGGATCCAATATTCTCCAGAAGCATTTTTTTGGGTTTGTTTTCTAGATGCTGTAAGACAAGCCCCGCGCTGGGTCATTATAAACTCGTTATGTATTATTATGACTCATGGGACTTGTTGGACACCCTACTGTTTGTGTTTTGTAGAGCCGGAATGTGACTGTTTAAAGCTGCTTTTGCTCAACAAAAGATCATAGTGAAGGAATGTGGTCCATTCATACGTACAAGTTCTGGGGAAAATAACAAGTCCTCGTTCTCTTTTGTATATAAGACCTTTTATGGAAGAAGAGACTCATATATTTTTTCTCCTTCTCTGTATATATAAGATAGAGAAATGTGTTCAATGTCTTTCGGGCCATCCACCTGCCAGCATCAGGCTTGCAGACGTTCCTAGTAAATCTGGAGATACGTGTGTATGTATTTTGTGTCATGTGGCCTCATGTCGTGCCCCCAGGCCGTGCACTTTTCCTGCTACACTTGTAAACGATGATAATCCTCTTGCTCTCCGTAACGCTTCGCTGCATAGATTATGTATGTGCTTGTCACTTTGTTTGCTTGATATGGGAAGTAAAAGTATAATTATATCTTATTTCCAATCCTTTACTTCTAAACTGCAGCCACGTGAGGTTATCCAGAGAGAGAGATAAAGAAACATATTATAAAATTTGGTGTTAAGCGGATCAATCTTTCAACAAAGACAGAACATACTCCTATGAGTTGTGAAGGAAAAAAATCACTTTATCTCTTAGTTACTTTTTTTCCCCAAAGAATAATTTGCTTTTTATATTCATTTCCATTTATCTTGTTTTATGGCGTCTTAATTCATACGTCATGAGTGTAAAGTCATTTGCTATAGAATGGGAGAAATTAGAGGTTGGTGACACTTTAATTAGTTAGGTAATGTTTTTTTATTAATCAGCTTAAGCCAACAGATCATACTTTAATTATTCATTACCTGAAGCTTTTCATCACTGTCTCTACAAGATCATCAAATCAATTACATTTATGATAGATAGATAGATAGATAGATAGATAGATAGATAGATAGATAGATAGATAGATAGATAGATAGATATGAGATAGATAGATAGATAGATAGATAGATAGATAGATAGATAGATAGATAGATAGATAGATAGTCAAATGCTCACCTTGTAAGTCAGTGTGCACTGTTACACCATCTAACAATGTTCTCCTGCTTCAACTGGGAATGTTGAGCATCATATGCCAATTTAATATTATTTTTAACTACTAAAAATAATAGGAGCAAATGTAGCAAAACTTATAAACAGTTTTCCTGCCATATTAAACAAACAGCATAATTTATGCAAGAGGCATGATCTAGTCACTATGGACCAGATCCAGGCTTCTGACAAGTGGGCATTTTCTGAGCTTTCGGATCGGAAAATGTCAGTTTTTGTCCGGTGCGAGTCCCCGCAATGATGGCTGGCATTATTAAGCAGCGACAGGCGAAAGTTGCATTTTCGGCTGTCTCTATTTCGAATGACAGCCCCTTTAGATTTTTTTAATGAATGGGTGAGTATACGATCGTTGTACTCACCCATTCATTTTCGGAAGTGCCACCGCCGGACCACCAAAGAGGTAAGCAAGTAAGTAAGGCTAAGGGTTAGGGTTATTCAATGGGGAAGGGAGGGTTAGTTCCATGGGGCCTGATCCAGCGCTACGAAAATTCGCACGACGGGCGAATGCGAACGTTCGCTCGGGCGTATCAACCTACACGCCCCTAACACTCCCATAGTAAAGTCCCTGCTTACGGCGGCTATCCCCTACACTGGGTACGCCCGTCGGCCGTACGAAAATTCGCAGAAAATACGCTGAGCGTACGGGCTTAGCACGCCCATACTGTACAATTTAAATGGCTACCCCCGCCTCCCTGTAGTAAAACGGGCGCCCAGCCGACCATCGTAAAAAAAAATACGCCCCGCGAGCGAAAAATACGCTAACAATACGCCCGCTATTCGCTCATGACGCTCGGGCGACCGGAAGCTGTCATACTGGGCATGCGCGTTGCGAATTTTTCACCGAATTTTCGCATACGCTCATCGTACGCTCGCTTGCGATCGTTGCTCTGGATCAGGCCCATGGAAGGGATACTTAGGGTTAGGCAGCCAGGAAGGGAGACTTAAGGTTAGGCTGCGGGGAAGGGAGACTTAGAGTTAGGCTGTGGGGGAGGGAGACTTAGGGTTAGGCTGTAGGGAAGGGGGGCTTAAGGTCAGGCTGCAGGGAAGGGAGTCTTAGAGTTAGGCTGCAGGGAAGGAGGGAGGTTAGGGTCAGGCTGTGGGGAAGGGAGACTTAGGGCTAGTCTGCGGGGGAAGGGAGACTTAGGGTTAGGCTGCGGGTAAGAAGGGTTAGGGTAATAGAAGGGGAGGGTTAAGGTAGGGTTTAGGGTTACCACCATTTGAAAAAGAAATTAATGGACACAGGCCCCCCCCCCTTTTTTTTTGTTACTTAGCTTCATCATTTATACAGTCCTACATATACAGTACATTACCCCCTCCCCCACATACTATAGCTGCACATTACCCTCTCTCCCACATACTATAGCTGCACATTACTCCCTCTCCCACATACTATAGCTGCACATTACCCCCTCCCCCACATACTATAACTGCACATTAACCCCTCCCTCACATACTATATCCGCACATTACCCCCTCTCCCACATATTATATCCGCACATTACACCCTCCCCCACATACTATAACTGCACATTACCCCCTCCCCCACATACTATAGCCACATATTACCCCCTCCCTCACATACTATATCCGCACATTACTCCCTCCCTCACATACTATATCCGCACCTTACCCCCTCCCTCACATACTATAGCCGCTAATAAACTTTAAATAAAAATAAAAGTCTCCTACCTATTTGCCGTCTTGCGCTCTCTGCCTCCACACACCCCGTCCTCCGCGGCGCCGCTGCTGCTTCTTA
>WWET01004438.1:0-12582 GCA_011038615.1 Limnodynastes dumerilii | reverse complement strand
TGATGTGCCATCCTGGATGAGCTGCACTACCTGAGCCACTTGTGTGGGTTGTAGACTCCGTCTCATGCTACCACTAGAGTGAAAGCACCGCCAGCATTCAAAAGTGACCAAAACATCAGCCAGAAAGCATAGGAACTGAGAAGTGGTCTGTGGTCACCACCTCCAGAACCACTACTTTATTGGGGGTGTCTTGCTAATTGCCTATAATTTCCACCTGTTGTCTATTCCATTTGCAAAACAGCATGTGTAACTGATTGTCAATGTTGCTTCCTAAGTAGACAGTTTGATTACACAAAAGTGTGATTGACTTGGAGTTACATTGTGTTGTTTAAGTGTTCCCTTTATTTTTTTGAGCAGTGTAGTATAAAGAATTTTATTGTAGCGGGCTAGGATTGGGACAGGAATCTGTAGAGTGCTAAAGTATCTTCTGGTTTTTGTGACAAATCTCCCAAAATATTTGGGCCACTCCTAAGTTTTGATGACCATTTCCAAT
This sequence comes from Limnodynastes dumerilii, assembly GCA_011038615.1. Taxonomy (NCBI): domain Eukaryota; kingdom Metazoa; phylum Chordata; class Amphibia; order Anura; family Limnodynastidae; genus Limnodynastes; species Limnodynastes dumerilii. Next base: position 12,089 of record WWET01004438.1, on the reverse strand, counting down.
CTCCTGGGAGCACAAGACCCCCACTCCCAACCCATCCAGTCATCTCATCGGGGTTCAATGGTGTGAAAGGTTCTTTACACCAGGATCCCCTGAGCAAAAAAAAGTGCAATGATTTAAATCCTCATTGGGCCAGATTTACTAAGCTGCGGGAAAGTAAAAAATGGAGATGTTGCCCATAGCAACCAATCTTCACTTTTTCTTTCCCGCAGCTTAGTAAATCTGGCCCAGTGTCTTCAACTTTCTATAGCGGTCAGTGAGATTAATGTTAACATGTATTGGTTTGCATGACCGTTGACAAGTGAATTTCCCTTTCAGTAAGCAGTAATTGACCCTTGATCAATTGAATTGGGTCACATTCTTCAACCCAATTTTTTAAAACAATGCCTTTTCCAACAGTTTTTCTCTATTTTACTTTATGGGACAACTAATTAGAGGATTCTGTGTCTCTGTCAGCGTTCCGAACACGACCCGACAGAAAATAAAGGAAGTAACTGCCAAACATTAAAGATTTGTCCTTTCTCCTAACCCACAGAGGGGCTTGTAGCAGATGTCAGTTCTTTCCTGGCTTATGTTCCAACGCTTTCCTATTTTTACGAGGTGTGAAGTGTGCCGTCCAGACTCCGGATCTATTTATCCCATGGAGCTAGTCTGCTGGAGTAAATAGATTTTTATTTACGTATAAACTAAAACCTAACTGGCGAAGTTGAGACAGAACAATTTTCCGTAGAAATGTGCATTCCTCTTTAGCCTGGGGGACTGGAAAGTACTGAAGATGGATGCCCAGATAATGACAGCTTAAAAACAATGAATTGAGCTAGAGAGAAAATAAAACAATACACAAAAGAATAGTCAGTTAAATATTTACGGCATCTCGTCATAAAACTGTTCCTGACAAGCGAGAGATATTTTCCGAGAGAATTGTTCTTGTTTCTTTACCTCATTATTTTATGAATGTTGAGTTGGTAGAGACATTGTGGCTTGCCATTCGGTAATGGGTGCATGTAAAATAAATAGCAAGTATAACATTCCTGACAGTACATCTGATGTAAGAATGATGCAAGAGGGACGCGGGTGAGTGTGGGTAGTAGTAAAAGTGTTGGATGATTGTTGTGAGCTGTAAATGCATTGACATGCACTATGTCACTCCCTGGGCCACCTTTACAGTGAACAAAACTACTGAGGAGGTTGAGCAAAATCCTCATCTGCCATTGGCTCACATCTAGACTTCTGCAAAGTGGTTTTTTTTCTAAATGATCTAATGTGTTCTGACTGTGAGGCCGTTTACACTTGCAAGTGGGAGGGACTTATTATTTAAATTTGCAGTAAAGGCAGAGATTTGGCTGGCCAAGAAAAATTTGTCTTCTGATTCGTGGGGCAGGTGCAGGTTGCTCGTGGGTGGGGTTTATTTATTTAGTTGACCGAGGGAATCTGTCATAAAATTGTGATTGTTTGGAAATATTAAGGTAGGTTCAAGCTCTTAAAACCACATACAAGATGGTCTTCCAAAGGCTGTATAGACAGTGGCAATTAGCTATCGGATCACCCACTGCCGCTGCATTCAGAAGTTAGAATCTGCTCCTTTAAGACCGAACCTCACATAATTGCCCTCATTTGTTCAACTATGGATGAGGCCAGGATGGGAGGGAGAGTGTTCCTGCTCTGCTGGGGGTCCAGGAAGAAGCACAGGACTTAAGGAGTCATCTGTTGAGCAGAAAGAGAATGCAAGTATGAATTAGGAGGAATAAGAGGGTTCCTAGAAACATAGAGGTTAGGTGTGTAACCCAGACAGAGGGGCTCCCACACGTACAGTTATATGCCATAGAACCCAGTTATAAAAGGGGTACAGCAGAGTTAGGATTCTCCTCCTCAGATTCCTAACTTAACTTTCCTATGGTATCTCTTGGGAAATACCATGTATGTGACTATGCAGTGAGATTCCAGGACTCTGAATCCCCTACAAGCCTGGCCAACTTGCAGCTCTCCAGGGGCTGGATCCAGACATAGTTAAGTGCTTGAACTTAGTTACTCCTGGGCTAAACCATGGTGATTGTAGGGGAGACATATTTCATCTGTTGCAAACACTATTAAAGTTGAGAGGTGATGTTTCCTATCCCAAGTCTAAATAACAATGTGATAGTAAAGCTGGTCAGTATCTGTGTGCAGTAAGCAATTCAAAGATATATCCCTGCATGCAAAGAATACAATTACCTTGACTCCCCCTGAAATCAACATGGTTTAGCCCAGGAGTAACTAAGTTCATGCACTTAACTAGGTCTGGATCCAGCTCCAGGTGTGGTGAAACAACAAGTTACAGGATGCTCTGACTGCATAAGAGTGCTGATACCTGACAAATCATGTGGGCACTAGTAGTGTCAGAACTCCTGGAGAGTCACACGTAGGTCAGACCAACCCTACATGTTGCAGGCAAGATCCTTTGACATTGCAATGTTGAAAGTGGCAATGAACGTCTGAAAACGTATCTGCATAGTCAACAGGACGTAAAACAAGCAGAGACCAGATAATTCACCGGCTACATGGAGGAAAGCGGGAAGAAGGATTGGGAAGAACCAGATAGCGCTGGGACTTGTGTGGTACTGGATGGAGTAAAAGTAGCTATTAAGAAGGCCGATGGGAAACTTGACATGTTGGTGTATAAAATGTTTTCTTGTGGGACCAGGGAATGGTATAGATTTACCACCACATTCTACTTTTTGTTTCCACCAAAGACTGCACTATACAGATATCAGTCTGACAAGTCTACAAATTCCTAGAATTACAGAAGTCTTAATGGGTACATTGAATAAGAGGGAACTTAGTCCACGTGATTTAAGCCCTACTCCTCAGGGGCGGAACTCCCGGAAACAATGGAATCAGTCGCATCAGGATGCCAGCCCTAAAGGGGCATTTCTCCTCCACTGTATCCAGTCTTCTTCTCCATGTCCCCTGTATGCTCCATTCAGGGACGGGTCCAGGAGGGATTGCCCCTCCCCTCAGAACACTGCTGCCTCCAGAGGCAGTATGGGAAAAGGCACCAACAATTTATTTTGTCTTCAGGGAAGTGGATGAAATTACACCACCACTGCTTCTCTGTGTGGTAAGTGTCATAGCTCTGCAGACTTGATGGGTAGGAATGTGTACTGATCTATTAGCACAGATTCTCGCACAGCTATGTGCATGCACAGTGTGGAAAAGGGACTGCGGTATCACGTTCACGTCATCTGTACCTCACCCACCATTTCCAGGTGGCCGGCAGCAGTTATGACAGTCCCTGGGACTTCTGGCTGTGAATAAGCTTCAATGTTCTGCATCATTAGCTGTATGGGAAGTAGTCTCTCCTACCGCAGAAAGCTCAGTGTGTTCCCTGTGTGCAGCCAGATCCCAGACTGTTCTGTTCAGCATTTGGCTGTGAATCATAAATACACCTAATGGTTTTTTCTTACAGAGTGACCAGAGATTGCTGCGGGGAGCTCGCACGCCAACTTTTCCTTTATACAATGTCAGGACACCATAGGCTAGAAGACGGTGTCATGGAACAGATTATAATTGTTGTCAACTGACAGTTTATTTAAAAAAATAAATAAATGAAGATTATATAAAACGGAATTCAGGAAATGAACGAAGGCAGCGGTTCTTAACCTTTTTTGGGGGAGTGCCAGTTGCCCGCTATGGAATTATATCAAGTACCTCTGTGCATTTCATTGAGACACATAAATGACCCAAATATCATTTTTTATTTTAGCATTTTTGCTATTGTTTACTTGTTTTTGCAGCGATTTTAAGGTGTATTTTCTATGGATGCCATTTAGCCCCCAATATATTTGATTAATTATGTCCTCAGCCATTTGGTATTGTATCTCCTTACAATCTTGCCCAGTTGCCCTGAATACCACCTGACAGTGCTCCAATTACCACCAGTGGTACTAGCACATGTTGTCTAATGTATAAATGTCCATCAAATGACTTTGGACCTGGCTCATATTTAAGAATCTTCAGATTATTTGTTACGTGAAGGGATATACTGCGCATGTGTAGTAACTTATATACATAATCTACGTTGGACTTGTGTGAATCACCAGTACGGACCTAGTGCCGCAAGGTTCGTAGTGAGTTAAGGAGGAAAGGGTGTGCTGGGAAATGTTAAGTACGAAGATAAGAAGATTGGGTGGAGGGAGGCATTTAAATGAGCAAATATGGGCGCGGTTAGGAACGTTCTTAATTAGCATTCTGACGCACACAACTAAGAACATAAAGATAAGGTAACCCTATGGCATTCGTAAGTCACATAAGAATCTGAAAACCGGGGGCGTGCCGAGGGAGTTCTACTAGTTGCGTATATATATGAACCTCATAGTTGCCAACTCTCCCTGAATATCAGGGAGGCTCCCTGAAGATTGGGTGATCTCCCTGACTCCTTGAAGTGTTTGGTAATCTCCCTGATTCTAATTACATCCATTGAGGTCTATGGAGATGACCAATTTCATGGAGGCCAAGATGTACCGAAAGAATCTTGTTAATCAGCTGCAGCGTCACTTTTAGCTTTTCTATAAAGATAGTAATGAAAGTATTCACTGACAATTTAATAATCAATAAATACTGACATTTTTATTGTAAAATTGTTTTCCTGCCAGTGCTAGATACACCTATGGGTGGAGCTATTCGCAGGACACACCTCTTTGGCGGTACAGGACACACCCCTTTGGTGCAGCACCTTCATAGTGCTCTCACAATCTCCCTGATATTCATTTGCAAAAGTAAGCAACCATGATGAACCTAAATCATTCTTAAGTGTGAATCAGGCCCATTATAACTGTCCCTGGACCCCTTTAGAGAATGATAGCTACCAACACATGCTATAGGGACCTGAGTCACTTTACTTCTGCCCCTTCATCCATAGTTCCAAATACTCCAAATTCCTTATTTTTAAAATGCGCTTGTATATCAATAACCTTACCTATTGATAACATTTCTTTATATATATATATATCCCAATACTTTAGGATCTGGCCTGATATCAGAACGATGAACTAGCAGGATTCTTAATGTCGAGAGAAGAAATGTTTTGTTATTTTTGACATGGGATTGTGTTTCAGTTTAGGAGGATAAATAGAAGCAGATGTGAGAAGTAGCAGGAACAGGGAGCCAGGATTAAGATGTAAAACTCCCAGCGGATGGATACAGCTGAACGAGCAGAATCCAGCTCCGCTTTCAAGTTAATTTGCCTCACTGAAATCACTGTTATGTGGTAAGTGTGCACTATTTGATGTACAGTGGTGCTCAGATACAGCTTTCCCATATAAGATGCTCATTTCGCGACATGGTGGGGAAGTTAGATGGCAGCCCATTCATAAATCATTAAAACTTTGGTTATTTACCTTTTAGCGGTTGCTGGATTCCTGCAGAAATCACACAATGGAGCTGACATCAACCATTTAATTCACAGGATGAGTCACACACTCTCTCTGTCGGACATTGAATGGGTGAGGTCAGGTCCACTGTCTGATACCTGCAGGAAGCCGGTAGCTGCTAACTGGTATGTAAACAACGGTTTAATGATTTCTGAAGCCCTATACATCAGGTGGGCCCACCATGCATGGCAAAATTTTCCCTGAATTAGGGAAAGGTTTAAATGAGCACAACTATACGATCTCAGAATCTGCTGCTTAGTCATACTAACAATGGAACCTAATTTACTACACCCTTGTGTAGGGTCTTGGCAGGTCACAGTTGGGGTGAACACCTCACACCATCCTCTTAAAGATATCAGGCCCCCTACAATATGGTGAAACATGGAAAAAGATACTTCCACATTGCTCTGATTGGTTGAAGGCCAAACAGAGTGGTCTGTCAGTTTCTCATCAGCTAATCAGGGCGAAGAGGAGGTGGGGCTGTTAAAGCTCAGCTATAATAACATTTAGCGTTAGCTACTATTAGTTTGGATATGGCTGCCCGAGGTCAGTGCGGCCGGCATTGTAGCAGGGAGTGCATGCTCCGTGTCCAGATTCCTGTCCTAACTTCTATGATCACATATGTGGACTTATGGCTGCATACCTGATCGTAACAGGGTTCATGACGGAGATGCGACATGCGTAATGGGGGAAAACCCCTTTTCGGGAATTATGTACGCTCCGTAGCCCAGGATCTGGGCCTAACTTTTTTTTTTTTAACATTCACACTGGGCAATATCCCGGGTTATTGATCCCAGGTCTGCCATGGAAATAAGTGTGAGTCAGAAATTTGATGACTCATTTTCCTAATCCCCCCAATCACTTGAGTCTCACCTTTCATACTGGCTGCTACCCGGGTCAGACCCGGGAATAACCCTGCAATTGTCCCAGGTCTGACACCCAGGTAGAGGCAGGTAGACCCTTTCACACTGAGCCTCCGATGTCAGGGTTTCCCCCAGCAATATCCATAGTTTTTGGTTTAGTGTGAATGGGGTATAAGACTCCTTTCACCGTTTCGGATATTATCTCGTGTGTATTCCTGTGAGAATGCTCAAGGAGAGGACAAAACCTTCTGTGGCACATCACTTCAAAAGTAGTTACGGGTGTAATACTGCTGATGACCACTTGGAAAATGGTTGCAAAGTACTGGTGAAACATCTTGTTTGAGATATTACTCGTGGGGCCAGATTTACCAAGCTGTGGATTTGGAAAAGTGGAGATGTTGCACAGAGCAACCAATCAGAGTCTAGCTGACATTCTCTATTATGTTATAGGAAAGTGAGACCTAGAATCTGATTGGTTGCTTCGGGCAACATCTCCACTTTTCCAAACCTGCCGCTTAGTAAATCTGGCCCAGGATGGAGATATTTCATGTATGCTTGCTGAGATTCCTTATGACACCAAAAGGGGGAAGCGGTGGAGGGAGGGCTGGTTCCAGGAAGAATGCAGGGTTGTAGATTGATGGGTATTAGGTAATGGGGATAGAGCAGCAAGTTTGATGAACCAATAACATATTATCATCAATAGATAACAGGGTGATGTTCAGCTAAAATGTTGATGCCTGCACCTAACAATGGGCATAGCAGAATATAATGAAATATTATATGAGACTATTTAGCAGTAGACAAGAACCACGCGGCCAATCAAGTCTGCCCATTTTTTTTTTCTATTTATACCAATAATAATGGCGCCCCCTGGTGCACAGAAGCCATATCATATTGCACTCCTTGTTATACAGAAGGAGGCAGACCTCAAGGTCTACCGACAACCTTTGTCAGGGTTGCCGAATTTTCCAATCTTCCCTCTGGGTGATCCCAGAGGGAAGAGATAGAGGCAGATACGGGGGCGGGGCTTAATGAGGTGATTTATGCAAATTGTGTTGTTAAGCTCCACCCCCTTTCCAGTACTGCCTTAATTCATAGTGTTCCAGGGCTTGATGATGAAAATTACATCATCAAGTCCCACCCATCCTTACTAAAACTAGGGATTGCTATAATGAGAGGCAGAGGGGTCTCTCATGCAGGAAATTTGCCGGGAGAACCGCCTGAATTTCGTGAGTCTCCCGGATTTTCCGAGAGAGTCCATAACCCTGACCTATGCCCCGTCCGCAAAAAAAACCAAAAACCTGTTAGCAAAATCTTCCACAATGAGGGAAGAAACATGGATCCGATAGAAAGAACATCCAGTGAGTAGCTTCATTCATTCATCTCAGTAATGGGTTAATAATAACCTGCTGTGATAAACGGTTCTCAATAAATAGGTGCCACAGAGAGAAATGCGATGCTGTAAATCAGAGCAATCTATGGGTAAGTGAAATGAGTGGAAGATCAGGCAAGCATTAAGGCTTTTCAGCAGGTAGAAACAGGGCAGACTGGGTGGGCCAAGTGTTTCTAATCCCTTGTTCTTAAATTACAGCCAATGTTCATCTCTCTGGAGAAGATTTACTGTTTCAGGCTACAGTTGTTGAAAAATGACCAAAAGTTAAAAGCAAAACAACTGCCAACATCTCATACATGTGCATTCTCTCTCACATAGAGCACAGGACGGCTTCCAGACTCCTAACATACAGTGCCATCTAGGCTCTCAGCACTGGGCTGCATTGTGCAAATCACATTATTATTAATGCTTATTTATGTAATGCCACAAATTGTCTGCAGCGCTTTACAGAGAACATCAGTCCTTCACATCAGTCCCTGCCCCTAATGGAGATACATCCTAAAGGTCCCTTACACATACAGAGTAGGATCAATTTATTCAGTAGCCAATTAACCTACCAGCATGTTTTTGGAGTGTGCGAGGAAAATGGAGCACCAGAAGGAAACCCACACAGACACGGGGAGAACATACACACTCCACACAGATCAGGCCTAGTCCGGGATTCAAACTCCTGACCTCAGCACTGTGAGACACACGTGCTACTCACTCACTATCATTGTATCATTGCATCCACTTAGTTAGGGTACAGCACCAGTTCAAGGGTGTTCATTGCAGCCCCCTGCAACCCATAAATGTGCGTCCTCCTGTTTCACATTTATTTACCTGCTCTTAAATTGACCACATTATCAAAAACAATTACAGGCCGCTATACAATATAGGGCCGGTGCGATGTTCTTTTTTACGAGAGACCATCATGCGCCAGTTGAATGGCAATCTGCGGCAGTCTTCATTTCATCTGAGTGATCCACAGACAGGTAAGAACCTGCATCCTAGCCCTATCCTTAACCCTGTCCTAACCCTAACCCCCGTTTCCCGCAAACTTACCCTTCTTGAGCCCTAACTCTAAACCTTCATGTCCTGCATCCCAACCCTAAACTTCCCCTTAAGCCCAAATCCTAACCCTCCTTTCTTGAAGCCTAGCTTTAACCCCCCCCTCCCCCGCTTCTTGAGCCCTAACCTTAACCTGAGTCTGAACCAGCCGCCACAGCCTGACGCTATCGGGAATAGGTAGAAATAGTCACCATTCCCAAAAATAATTTTCTGTTTTCCGCAATAGCCGTTATTTACCTGATGACTGTATTATTGTTGGAAATCTTTCGCTAATATAGGCTGCATCTAATATACAGCATTGATTCTCAACTGGGGTTCCGTGGAACCCTGGGGTTCCCCCAAGGGTTCCCCGAGTTCCCACATAGTAGCGGTGATTAGCCAGGCTTCAACAGCGAGTTCAGCTGTCAGTGCTTGCGTCACCTCCTTCCAGGGCCCGGACTGGGACTAAAAATCGGCCCTGGCACTGAAAACACACAGGCCCACCCGCTGTTGGGTTCTGACTACTTGCGCGGTTGCATTGGCTGTAAAGTGATTCGACCGCGCCATTTGTTGACGGTCTGAAACAGGCATTCAACAAAGGACGCAGCTGCATCTTTAAGCAGCTGATGGGGCCATGCAAGTTATAGATAGGTGTCAGCCAAATCAGGGGGGACAGGACCGGTATAAGCCCCACTTCCCCCAGGCTCTCTATGCACACACCAATACCCATTCATGAGGAGTAGAGGCAAACAAACACTTAAAAATGCACAGAAATTATTTTTTTAAACAACATTGTTTCAGTAATTATTAATATACACTAATTTATTATTTAAAAATGTCTGTACATTTTCACACTGTTGGCTGTGCAGCCTATATTCATGAATGGATAGAAGTACATTAATATTGTACCATTTTGAATCTTGCACAACATATACTGTGTATACTGTAAATTTATATGCAGAGATATCTCTCTATCTCTACCACACACACATCTATATAATAAATAGAGGTCACTTACCACTTTGCTGCATCTCACTTTTCTTTCTTTCTCTTCTTTCTTACTTCATGCATCTGAAGGAGGACACAAAATTGCGACTTATGATCACCTATTTTTATACATCTATTGCGGGTGTGGGTCAGCAGCAAGAACGACCCTTTTCCAAAAGGGACGTTTTATACCAGCCAATTTCAAATGAACACTGGTATTGATTGCTCTGTCCTGTCAAGGACAACCAATCAAACATCCTGAAGACGAATCGGCAGCGGCGACAGGTGAGTATTTGTTCTACCACAACCCTTATCCCTAAGACTCCCTTCTCCATAGACTGACGCCAAGACACCCTTCCCTGTAGCCCTACCCTAAGACTCCCTTCTCCACAGCCTGACGGCAAGACACCCTTCCTTGTAGCCCTACCCTAGGACTCCCTTCAATATTTGCATTAAAAGTGAAATTTTAAAACAACCGGGACAATATGCATAAGCGATCTGCTCCATACACTATATAAACAAGTATGTGCTATGTCCACAGGTATGTATAGAGAGACAGAGTGATAGGTAATAAAAGCAAATGCTAAGCCTATCCAATTCAGAGGCATAATTTATAAATGGTATGGCATATAAAGAGCAGCGTTAAAGTGCATTAATAAAAAAAAAAGGAATTAGCCATACACCATCCTGTATTTGAACAAGTATGCTCTGTAATGTATGAAAATATATTTTGGGAGACATGGGGGAACAAGTAATTAGATAAGCAGAGTAAATGCTGGTCCTATCAAAGTGGGGAAAATAGTTTGTAGAATAGCAAATAAAGGGTATATGGAGCTCCACTACTAAATGTAATAAGAGAACGGAATAATCGCTATACACTTAATATATGCTTACAAAATTGAGCCATTGAGCAACTAGGTATGGAGACAAGATGCTCAGTACACTGAGATGAGTACATGTAACGCCATGCAAAAAGGTATCTCATGGATTTTAGAAAACATGTATAGTAAATGAGGGTAAAGGCAACTCCCCTGAAAAGGCAGAAAGAATTACAGTAAACGTGCAATGAGTTAAATACTTGTTGCCTCATGTCTCCCTACATATATTTTCATACACTACAGAGCATACTTGTTCAAACACAGTATGGTGTATGGCTAATTCTGTTTTTCTTTATTAATGCACTTAGTAATGCTGCTCTTTATATGCCATACCATTTACAAAGGAGATATCAAATTTCCTCAGTACTGCATCAACGCTACTGCATCAAACCTACCATCGGACATATTTTTTCATATAATTATATTTTATTTGTTCATTGTTGATACATAACTTTTCTAATGATACTTCCCACTGTGGATTTTTAGCGCTAATTGTATTCACTCCAGACCATTGTCTTTTATGTTCTTTTTTTAAGGGTTGAGACACCCTTAATACACCTGAATACATAGCAGCTGAATCTTTTGCGCAGATTTTCCCTTACTCTTTGTATATATATATATATATATATACGTATATATATCAGGGTTGCCGACTAACAACCAGGACATTCTAGTCTCCACTATACAAATCCCATTTCATCCTAAAAATGCAATACAATACGGACCATATATCTTAGGGACACATACCTTACAGACATTGGGGTAGATCCAGAACTACGTTTGCCGTACGTTTATTCGCGTAGTGTATTTTCGTGCGCGTAAATTCATTACAGTCCACTCGGCACACCCCTGGGGGTCTATTTACTAAACGCCAATTTTTCAGTGTGATATGAAATCAAAGCATCTCGCGGCGATATTGATGTGATATTTTTTCCCAAATCTCCGTATTCAGTAACATGCGATTTGGATGCGCTTTTAAAAATATCACAAGAGATGGTTTCAATATCGCATTGATTTTGAACTATTAATCGCGGAGATATAAGATATCACAATGTTAAAGTATAGGAGTAAGGTTTTGATTTGCAAATCGTATCATGAGCTGGAAATCGCGTCATTTGTGTGAAATTACGCGAGATTAAGTGATTTGAACAGTGTATAAATAGTCTCTGTCCACCATTTTAGTTTGCAGTGTTTGTATTTGCTGAAGTGGGGTGGAATTGTTTGGCTGCATTTTGGAACTTTTTGGATCCTCTAAACTTGGCAAAAATTCAAAAGACAACTTTATGTAAGTATGTTTACATTTTATTACATCATTATTTGATCATATATGTTACATAGTTAATTTAGCTTGCTTCAAGTTTTGCCATGACCTAAAAACTAAAACTCATCTGTTGTACTTGTATAAATATATTTAAAAACCGTTGTTATTGTCCTGATATGTGTAGCTATTTAGTGAGTCTTATGTATATATATTAAAAATACATATGTACTATACCCATTGTTTTTTTTTTATAATTTTTTTTTTTTAGTATTA
>WWET01004437.1:24579-48834 GCA_011038615.1 Limnodynastes dumerilii | reverse complement strand
GGCCAAGTCAATCACCTGACCTAAATCCGATTGAGCATGCATTTCACTTGATGAAGACAAAACTGAAGGGAAAATGCCCCAAGAACAAGCAGGAACTGAAGACATTTGCAGTAGAGGCCTAGCAGAGCATCACCAGGGATGAAACCCAGCATCTGGTGATGTCTATGTGTTCCAAACTTCAGGCTGTAATTGATTGCAAAGGATTTGCAACAAAGTATTAAAAAGTGAAAGTTTGATTTAGGATTGTTAAGTTTGTCCCATTACTTTTGGTCCCTTAAAAAGTGGGAGGCACATATAGAAATTGTAGTAATTCCTACACTGTTCACCTGATTTTGATGTAAATACCCTCAAATTAAAGCTGAAAGTCTGCAGTTAAAGCACATCTTGTTTGTTTAATTTCAAATCCGTTATGGTGGTTTTATAGAGCCTAAAATATGAGAATTTTGTCGATGTCCCAATATTTATGGACCTGACTGTATATCAGAGAATCCTGAATTTAGCTTTGTAACAGCTGGAAAAGAATTTCCTTAACCCATTGTAACCCAAGTAGATGGGGCTGCTGGTATATGAAGTCGAGACAGCTGGTATATCTGGCTCTAATAAAACAAATATTTATCGTCCAAAAAACAACTTCCAGCGCCAAACGTGGTTAAATCTTATTGTTTTCTTGATAGATGTATGTCAAAGGTTGCTCCAGTGTTTGTATAAGGAACAAAAAGAGAGAAAGAGAGGGGCGTACCGTAGCGTAATATGTTAAGAGGTTTAGGCTGAAAACTTTTTCAAACCACTAATAACCCTTACATGGTGAGTTGTTACTAGAAATGACACCTCGTGAGTAGTATCATACATACATATATGCGTACCAAATATACCACTGGAATGAGGGTTCTTATTTGTATGCTTTGATTCCTCGAGGTACCATATAAGTAAATAAATCTGACATAGCATAGTACTGTTAACTAGACAACTTTACTATATAAAATAATAATATATATAAAATATGCGTACCGCAACAACAATAAAACACGCTTTGTATAATATAAGTTGAAGTTTTATCTGTGACTCTGGAACCTCCTTGTGGCTGTCTGCTACCCAGGATCAGTCCTCACAACTGCTGCGGCTGGATAGCTCCGTCCAGCTTAGAGCAATACACAGGAGTTAACAAGTAGACCCGGCATAAGTGTGAATCAACTTTTCAATAAAAGTTAATAAATTGAAACAATGGGCCTGATCCAGAGCTATGAAATTGGCCGATTTCGAGCGAGCGTACGACCGTTTTTTGCGTATTTTCGTATGAAAATTCGCACTGCGCATGCCCAGTATGACAGCTTCCTGTCGGCTGGACGACATGAGCGTATAGCGTTCGTATGGTGTGCGAATTTTTCGCTCGAGGGGCGTGCGTTCAGTACGACGGTCGGCTGGGCGCTCGTTTTACAACAGTTGTACAGTATGGGCGTGCTAAGCCCGTACGCTCAGCGTATTTTGTGCGAAATTTCGTACGGCCGACGGTCGTACCCAGTGTAGGGTATAGGCGCCGTAAGCAGGTACTTTACTATGGGAGTGTTAGGGGCGTGCATGTTTATTCGCACGGTCGAACGTACGCATTCGCCCGCCGTGCGAATTTTCGTAGCTCTGGATCAGGCCCAATGTTCCAACACATTTCATCCCATAGTGTTTGTCGTGTGCGAGCGACAGTTACTGTAATATGTTAATGAGATTATGGAAAACATGCACAGTAATGTACAATATCAGCTCTGCAACTATGTAACAAACGGTTTTACTAGAGTGTATAGCTTTGAATTAAGTGATGGCGATAAGAGTCGATTAATAATAAATAAATAAAGGAAGAGGAAGAAAGTAAATAAAAAACTGTGCTAGGTGAATGATTTAATTGCCTCACACTAATTAGGGGTTACTATCCTCAGTGAAACCTTAAGATACCTTTATACAATATTAAGAGTAAAAACTGCAAAAATTTATAATTCCTACATAAATATACATTTAAATGATGAACATATTGAAATTCAAGTTGATAAAGATATTCATCTAGCATGACAAATTATATAAAGTGATTGAGATCTATTTTGAAGTTCTGTAGTTATAAATAGAAATTTAATGATGAAAAGTGAAAATTAAATGAGAAAGACTACTTAAAGATCTGGTACAGTGAAAGAAAATACTGAGCAGACACACAAAAATGTTAACAGAGTTAGATTATTACTGAAATCTGTAGAGAATAAAAAATCTAAAGTAATATTATATACTGAATATGATTGGCTCAGATATTAGTTATCTATGGTCTAATAATCAATCAATACTAATACTAATAGTAAAAAGTGGCATTACTGTAACTCATTATATTAATAAATACTACATTAAGATCAAAAAGTGCTTTGTTAATAAATCCTAGATAATTGTGAATATATTAAAATACATATTAATAAAGATACTAATTTAGCGTGACTAATTCAATGAAGTGCAGAAGATAGTTTGAAGGTCTAAAATTCTAAACAGAAATTTAGTGAGTGTAATGATGATAAAAACTGAAACTCAATGAAAATGACTATTTAAAGATTCTATATAGAAAAAAAATGAAGAAACAGCTCAAAAACAGAAAATAAAAAGTAAAGACAGAATTATGGACCTGGGACCGTATTCAGAATTAAGAGTGTTTTCCGTGCATTCGTAATAGATCCATACGTTCATACAAAATAAGTACGTCTTGCAAAATGAATACATTTTGGAACACTTCCGTGTTGTGAAAGCAACCTTATCATTAGCGTGTGTATATGTGACGGAAGTTAAACGTTCGCATATATAACCGCACGTTTTCTGCATTACCACGCCTATTTTTTGCTATTTAGATTCCGATTGACGCCTACTAATTAATAATCCGTCCAATCTTTTATGTTCGTACGGATTTTTTGACGTGCGGAAATGACTTCACATCTTTCTAATTACGCTTCGTATTTCTATGGTCTGCACATGCGCCCTGAATAGAAATCACTCCACTTTTTACGCATTTTGCGTGCGTAAGTTACCAGACGTTCTTAATTCTGAATCTGGTCCCTAATTCACAACTAAGAATTCTTTTGATTTTAGGTGCATATTTTTAAGAACCGAACAAATGCGCACGCGTAGTAACTTTTCAACGCTATTAATGTTGGACTTAAGTGTGTAAATTCCATGCTTATACACTGCGAACCTAAAGTCTCTAGGTTTGCAGTAACATATGCAGAAATGGGCGTTCTATGAATAAGTAAATAGGACGATACGCAGATATGGGTGGAGGGAGGCATTTAAATGATGCGGGCGTGGTTATGCACTTACGTTCCTTAATAGATACCCTACGCATTGAAATGCAGAGCTACAGTTAAGGGAGCCCTATGGCACTTGTAAGTCACATAAGTACCTGAAAACCGAGGGTGTGCCGAGGGAGTTTCAATGCTATTAGCGTTCTTAAGTATGAATCAGGTCCTATATTATTAATGGAATCAGTAGGGGGTAAAAAAAAAAATGTTTTATATAATATTATATATTAAATGTGATTAGCTCTGATACTGCATTAGCATGCACTAATCACATCCTACTTATCTATTTGCTCTTTCAGTGTTAGCTTTTCTGGATCCACCTCCCCTGCTCTCCCCCTTTTTGTTGGAGTACCACAAGGCTCAGTGTTGGGTCCATTGCTTTTCTCTATACCATTTCCCTTGGACAACTAGCACAGTCATTTGGCTTTCAATATCATCTGTATGCAGATGATACACAAATCTACCTCTCCACTCCTGATCTCTCACCAACTGTTAAGCTAATAATATTTCAACCTGCCAATAAAAGTCACCCACCCAGTCTCTCCATCTCTGTTGACAACAATTATATAAACCCTACTCATAAAGCTCGATGCTTTGGTGTCACCCTTTACTCTGAACTCTTTTCCCCATATACAAACTTCTAAATCTTGTTACATACATCTAAAAAACATTTCCATAATATGCAAATATCTCACACAACACACTGCATTCATGCGCTAATCATCTCCCGCATTGATTATTGCAATGATCTTCTTATTGAACTCCCACATTATAAAACTACCCCCGACAATCCATGTTGCATGCAGCAACTAGACTGATTTTTTATTTTTTTTGCAAAACGCTATTCTAGAGCTGCTACACTCTGTCAATCTCTACATTGGTTGCTAATGTACTACAGAATCAAATAAAAATCCCTTTGCTAAACTACAAAGCTATCAATAGCATTGTACCCACATACATATCCTCACTTATCTCAAGATATATCCACACTCTCTCACACTTCTCTCCTCTACTAGTATAGTATAATGACTGAGAGAGAAATGTGCCACACAAAGACCAGGGTGCTAGACTTTAGGAAGACGGATTTTGTAGAAATTAGGAAATGTTTAAGTGATTCTTTAGCGGAATGGAGGCACATAACAGGAATGCAGGAGCAGTGGGGAAATTTGAAAAATGCATTATTAACAGCAATAGACCTTTGTATAAGGAAGGTTAGGAAACTATAGTGAAAGCAAAAAAGATGACCTTTTGGAATTATAAGGAAACTTAAAATAATGATGACAGAGAGAAGTATTTTGCAAAACAGAAGGAGGCTAAAAATTTTATCAGAACAGCAAAGGCACAAACTGAGGAAAAACTGGCTCACTTGATACAAAAAGGAGACAAAAGCTTTCTTAGGTATATAAATGAAAGGTGAAAAAATAAGGAAGATATAGTAAGGCTCAAAACGGACAGTGGGATTCTTGTTGAGGGTGAAAGGGCTATGGCAAATCATCTTTACAAGTATTTCTGTTCAATATTCACAAAAGAAAGAAAGAGAGGGGAAGGGTCTACCTTTAAATGGGAAGGCTATTAATACAATGGGGGAAATTACTACTACTTTCACTGAGGAGCAATAAAAGAGCTTTCAAAGCTGAAAGTGGACAAATCAATGGGACCAGATAGGATACATCGGAGGATACTAAAAGAGCTTAGAGGGGTGCTGGCAAATAAATGAATTATTCAGTCAGTCACTGATAACTGTGATGATTCCAAAGGACTGGAAAATAGCAATTGTCATCCCTCTGCATAAAAGTGGAAATAGGAAAGAAGCATGAAACTATCGACCAGTGAGTCTAACATCAGTAGTTGGAAAACTGATGGAAACACTGTTAAAGGAACACATTTTTACAGTATCTTAAATCCAGTTACTTACAGGATCCCAAGCAGCATGGATT
Organism: Limnodynastes dumerilii; assembly: GCA_011038615.1. Lineage (NCBI taxonomy): Eukaryota > Metazoa > Chordata > Amphibia > Anura > Limnodynastidae > Limnodynastes > Limnodynastes dumerilii. The sequence continues at coordinate 43,586 of WWET01004437.1, read as the reverse complement.
CACTGGGGGAAGATCATGTCAAACAAATCTTATTGAATTTTTTGACTGGGTCAGTAAAGTATTAAATTAAGGGGGAGCTGTAGACATAGCTTATCTAGATTTTAGCAAGGCTTTTGACACTGTGCCACATCGCAGACTGTTAAATAAGCTGGAAACTTTGGGATTGGACTTAAAGATAGTTGCATGGATATGATCTTGGTTACAGGATAGACAACAGAGGGTTGTAGTAAACGGAATCCCTTCAGGGGATGGTAATATAACCAGTAGAGTACCCCAGGGTTCTGTACTAGGTCCAGTGCTATTTAATATCTTTATAGGTGATATTGCCTGTAGTATCGAGGGAAAATATGCCTTTTTGCAGATGACAAAGTTATGTAACAGGGTAGACACGCCAGGAGGAGTACAGAAAATGAGGGATGATCTACTTAGACTGGAGGAATGGTCAAGAGTGTGGCAACTGCAGTTTAATGCCAAAAAGTGCAAAATCATGCACTTGGGGCACAAAAACACAAAAGCACAGTATATCATTAATGGCACTCCATTAGAAACTACTGAGGAGGAAAGGGATCTAGGAGTCATTATTTCATGTGACTTAAAGGTAGCCAAGCAATCTAACAAAGCAATGAGAAAGGCAAGTCAAATGCTTGGTTGCATAGGGAGAGGAATTAGTAGCATAAAGAGAGATGTAGTGATGCCCCTTTATAGATCATTGGTACGACCTCACCTAGAATACTGTGTTCAGTACTGGAGGCCATATCTCCAGAAAGACATAAATACATTAGAGACTGTGCAAAGAAGAGCAGCTAAAATGGTCCATGGCCTGTGTCATAAAACATACCAAGAAAGGCGAGAGGAACTAAACATGTATAGCTCGGAGCAGAGAAGGGAGAGGGGGGATATGATAGCAGATTTCAAATATATCAATGGTTGTGAACGGCTAGAGGAGTGTGGTGAAGGAAGAGGTGTAATAGAACACAATGAATATAAACTGGAGGGGCTGGGAGTGTCAGAGAAAATGTGCGGAAAAATTTCTTCACTGAAAGGGTAATAGATAAGTGGAATAGCCTCCCATCTGAGGTGGTTGAGGCTAACACAGTAGAACAGTTTAAACATGCTTGGGATAAATATAAGTAAGTAAATTGAGGGTAAATAGGGACTTGGTCAGTATAGATTTAAATAAATAACTGGGCAGACTGGATGGGCCATGTGGCTCTATCTGCCGTCACTTTATATATTTCTATGTTATTCTAAACAAATGCTCAGATTCCCAGTTACAGAAATTCTCCCGTGCTGCACCCACTCTCTGGAATAACCTTCCAGGCCCATTAAGACTATCCTATATTCTCCAAACTTTCAAGTGCTCCCTTAAAACTCATCTCTTCAGACAAGCTTATCAACTTGCAAAACCTACTGCTTAATAGTTGTCAACCCCATTTACAACCACTTTTGCTATTAGGTTTTCCTCTCTGTTAAATGATTAAAACAACTTGAAATTTTTTTACAATGGGTGAATATGCCGATAGGCATACTCGCCCATTAATTTTCGGAAACGTCGCCGCCACGGGAGGGTTAGGGTCACGCAGCAGGGAATGTTGGGTTAGGGTGAGGCTGCAGTGAATGGAATGTTAGGGTCAGGCTGTGGGGAAAGGTGGGTTAGGGTAAGGCTGCGGGGAATGGTAGGTTAGGGTCAGGCTGCGGGGAAGGGAAGGTTAGGGTCAGGCTACTGGGAATGGTGGGTTAGGGTCATAGAAGGGGAGGGTTAGGGTTAGAATAAGGGGAAGGGTTGGGGTAGTTTTTAACACTTACCTTTCGGAGCACCGATGTTCGATGCTCCAGGGATCGATTGCTGTGCCTCATTGTGGCATAAGCAATCGAAATCACAGCCAGTTCAAAACTGTGATATATAGCACTTGTCCTTATGTATCAATCCTTAATGTCCTATAGAGTATAAGCTTGCGTGCAGGGCCCTCTTCCCTATCCAGTCTGTCTGTTACCATTTGTTATAATGATTGTTAAAAGTGGAAAGCTCTACGTGGTCTGCTGGCACTTTATAAAAACCTGTTGTCAGTCTCCAGTTAGATCTCATTTCCGAAATAGGGACATCTGAAAGTTCCTTTTCAGATGTCCCTATTTTGAATACTCCCCAGTTTATAATTTTTTTTTTAGAATGGTTAAGAATGCCAATCGGCATACTTCACCCATCCTCATTTGCAAATACCGCCGCCACCGTCGGACAGCAGGGAAAGGTGAGTAACCTCTCCAGGGTGTGGGATAGGGAGGGTTAGGGTCAGACTGCAGGGGATGGAGGGTTAGGGTCAGGCTGCAGGGAAGGGAGAATTAGGGTCAGGCTGCAGGAAATAGTGGTTTAGGGTCAGGCTGCGGGGAAGGGTGGGTTAGGTTTAGGGTAATGAGAAGGGAGGGTTATAGTTAGAATTAGGGTAAGGAGTGTGGGACTTTTTTTAACTTACTTTTCGGAGCACCAAAAGCTTGGTGCGCCGTGGATCGATTGCTATGCCTCCTCGAGGCATATGCAATCGAAATCCCAGCCAGTTCTGGGATTTCGATTGCATACGCTATAGGGCCGTTCTAAGCTGGGACCCACACCCATAAAAACTCTTCTTAGCCGGGACAATACACCCTTTTAGACCTTCTGCCAACTGCCCCAGACTCCTTCTCATATTACTGCCCTTATCTAAAAAATGCTAGGGTCCCCACTGACATCTACAGAATTAGCCAAAACATTTAAGTTAACCTGCGCCTCTTCATCCAGTGCAACTGTTCGATAAGCACAATATAAGGTACTTTACCGTTGGTATAGATGTGTGTCAGTGTTGCATAAAATGCTTCCCAGTGTTTCTAATAGATGCTGGAGGTGCTCCTCAGGGGTGGGAGACCCCTTTCATATCTGGTGGAGCTGTCCTTGTTTACACCCATTCTGGTCATCTGTGTTATGGGTTGCCTTGACTGTTCTTGGTGAGGGTGTCCCCGATTCCCCTGAATTTTGGCTGCTTAATCTCTCTCTCCAACACCCATCTCAACATATTAAAAATAATTTCTCAGACAATTCACTAACACAGCCAAAGCGATAATACAGGTCTATTGGAAGTCCCTATCTCCCCCAACGGCTAGAGAATGGTTTACCAGAATTTACTTTTATATGGATATAGAGGACCTTACGCTCTCCACTTTGGATAAGTGGTCAGTTTTTACAGCCACCTGGTACCCGTGGTTACTTTTCAAAGAATCCGCTGACACCCCTTGATATGAATGTTCTAAGGTTCTAGGTCGCTTATGTGTTGATATCGCCATATCCTCCTCTCCCTTTCCCTCTGTGCCTCTCCCTCCCTTCTCCCTGCCTCAATCATTGCTATGGTTTAGCTGTTCATATACTCTTTAAGCTGTTTGATGTTATGTTATTGTAAACCTGCATTCTAAACTGTAATGTAAAGTCTTTGGATGTTCATTACCTGTGTATGGAATGCTAATAAATAAAATATACACAAAAAAACTCCTGTTAATAAATAAATATAATGTAGTTCCTAACTACTGTGTCATTACAGTGTTAATGGCGGGTGGGGGTCCCCAGTTTCGAGCAGGCTGGGCAAACGATTGCTACAGCAATTGAACCCTGGAGCACCGAACACGGTGCTCCAAAAGGTAACTAATCTATCCCCAACCCACTCCCTGACCCTAAGTCTTTTCCACCCCCCCCGCAGCCTAACCCTAAGTCCCCGGAGAGGGTTTTTCACCTCTCCGGTGGTCCGACGACGGTGCTTCTGAAAATTAATGGCTGAGTATACTGATCTAAAACGGCTGTCATTCGAAATAGAGACAACCAAAAAGCAACTTTCAGCTGTCCTTACATTGTAATGATAGCCATCGGTGCGGGGACTAGCACTGGTTAATGGCATTGTGCCGGATCCATTCAGATTGCAAAAGTACTTTGTGTGTGCATTGTGTACATGGCCGAACATTGGGGTAGATCCAGAACTACGTTTGCCATACGTTTATTCGCGTAGCGTATTTTCGTGCGCGTAAATTCGTTACACTCCCCTCAGCACACCCCTTGAACGTACGTATTTTGTCAAGATACGCTTTCTAAACCCTACCTTAACTTTTTCCAACATAACCACAGTCATACGCACACGTACGTATGGGCTAGACGAATTTACGCAGCTAAGCACGCCCATACTGTACACTTTAAATACCACCCCCCGCCTACTTCACGTATTTCAAACGTATTTTGAACGCACGTAAAATTGGCACGCCCACAACTAAGTATTTACGTGACACATACGTGAATGGCCCATACGTTCACAGTTCACAATTACGCTACGTTATGGAGCGTATTTTCTATGGTGCGCATGCGCAGTACTTACCAAAGGGCGATTTTATGTGTCCGCCACGCGTAAATTCGCTCCGAATCGTTGTTCTGAATCAGGCCCATTGTTGTTACACTTTGGAATAAATTGCTAACAATTCCGATTTACATAAAGTAACACATTCCGATGACAGAATGTGATGACCCACCATGCATACAACGTGTACGAGTGGGGGGAAGGAATTTAAATTGTACCGTAAAGGTTTGGCTAAGCTCTTATGTACAATTCTCAAATACGAACAAGTCCCTTATGCACAGGAACATGTGCATAAAAGTTATTGTAGGGTTCAGGGCACAAAGGCACATTACGTACGAGGGAAGTGCAAGGGGATTGCCCTATCCTCACATGTATGGAGTCTAGGATCGCAATTAGCATACGTAAGCCTCTGCTGCAGAGTCCTGTGAGCTCTGTGCATACTTAGGTCTGGATCTGGTCCAGTCCTTAATAACCATTACCACATCCTGACCTATCAATTAACTCTGATGTCCTTCTTCAGCTTATACCACTGTAAAAAATACAAGCTAGTAAGAACACTTTATACTAATATGTTAATATCTTTACTTTTCTATGTGGCATATACTTTTTTACCACTGTGCGTGTATAATGCAGATAATGATGAATGGAATATTTTATACAAATCATGATTAACTATTCCTCCACTCAATTTACTCTGCTGTAGTTAATCAAAATGTGAATTGGATGTACAAGGACATGACAGGACTGACTTAATGCTCCAATTACAGGAAACAAATTAAGGGAACCTATGAGTCTACAACAAAATGCATCATCCATTTGAGATACGGAACTCTTTATCAAATGAGAGTGGACTATTTTACTGATGAAGAACTTAAACAACAGCTGTTTGACCTTTTTACAATGGAAGATGAAGGTACTCTGTATATTTGCCTTTATTTATTTATTTTAAATGTATTTTAGTTATAAAAAAAATAACAGATGTCCATTCATTTACTCAATTACTGTTGAGGTAAAGGAGATTCTTTTCGTTCAAAGCTTAGAAGTTTTACAATATTTAATAAACTGAGTTAAAGGCTTAACAAATGCAGAATTTGTGTTACCAATTAAAAAAAAAAAAATCTATTTAAATAGAATATAATACACTCACAAGCCGGATCTCTGCTGTAGTAGTAGTAATAATAACAAAATAATTTATACGCAGTCCCAAAGTATTACTTACTCTGGGTCTGATCCAGACTTGAGAGTGATTTCTGAATGCAGAGTTGCTAAAGTCTGCACGCAAGATGCTAGTGCACTCCTATAACACTTCCCTTTCACGGATGGATTTTAGCTGACTTCCATGTCCATAACCCTGACTTAACATTCCCGCACAGATCTGTGTGAACGGCTAGCTGTACTTGCGTCTTTCTCCCCCGCTGTACTCCTTACCTTCGATTCCCGTAGCGCGCGTTTGGGGATTCCCCTGCCGACAGCTCTCCTGGTCACCGAGTCGTTGGTTACCAGCTTCTCGGCGCGGCTTCTCTGTTTAAGCACGCGCTCTGCTTGTTCTCTGCCTTATGCATTCCTGGTTACCTGGGGAACGCTTCCTGTCTGCGGGGCTGGTCTTAGGCTGTCCTATCATAGGACAGCAGACACTTTATTAGTTCCTTCCTGTCTTCCCTTTGGTGCAAGAAAACCACCTAATAACAAAGTTTCCGTGCCGCGGTAGCCCACTTGATCACACGTCTTCTCTCTCACGGCTGCCCTGGTTCTCATCTAAGGTAATCCCAGGGTGCCGCCACATTACCTCTTCTCTCCTACGGCCACTCCGGTTCTCGTTCCAGGTAATCCCGGAGTACTGTAACATTATAACCAGCCAAATCATGCAAACCCCGGTGGAACCCTCCATGGCTGAGGCCATAAACGCACTCATCACTCAGGTGTCTAATCTAGGACAGATGGTACAGACCCTTACCTCGAAGGTCAACGACCAGGAGGAAGCCATCTCGGCCATGAGGGCCTCAGACATTGCTCCGCGAGAACCTGCCCCGGCACCATCAGCCGTATCTCCGGATATTAAAGTAAATCTCCCAGATAGATTTTCAGGAGATCGCAGCCAGTTCCATATCTTCAAAGCGAATTGCCGGCTCTACTTCCAGCTCCAACCTAACGCATCGGGATCCGAACAACAGCAAGTCAGCCTAGTCATCAAACTACTCCAGGGAGACAGGAGACCCCCAGGCCTGGGCGTTCAGCCTGCATCCCGAAGATCCTGCACTCCAGACCGTTGACACCTTCTTTGAGGCCTTGGGCCTACTTTACGAGGATCCGGACAGAACAGCCACTGCAGAGATGAAGCTTCGCTCCCTGCGTCAGGGAAAAAGGGCTGTGGAAGAATACTGTTCTTAATTATGCCGCTGGGCCAACGACTGCGGCTGGAACGATCAGGCTCTCCTCAGCCAGTTCCGCATCGGGCTATCGGACCAGGTGAAGGACACCATCGTCCAATTCCCAGCACCTAGGAACCTAGAGGATTTTATGCGCCTTGCTAATAAGGTTGACTGGCGTCTGAAAGAACACCGTCTGGAAAAAGATTCCTCGGCAAGCTACTCCGTTGTTTCATCCCCATCAGAAATTCCAAGCCCTGGAAGAACCAATGCAGATTGGCTCTTATTGCCTATCCAAGGAGGAGAAAGCCCACAGACAGAACCTTGGTCTATGTCTCTACTGCGGAGAGAAGGCCCACAGAACTCATTTGTGCCCGAAGAAGCAACCCACGCAGTCGGGAAAAGAGTAACCCAACCGGTTTGCGAGGAGCTCCGGTTGGGTGACCATCTAGTCTCCTCAAAGAATTTACTTCTGTACCCAGCCCGACTGATCCTTAGGGATCACGAGGAACAACTATTCGTGTTTGTGGACAGCGGTGCTACTGGGAATTTTTTAGATATGGAACTGGTCCGCTCTATGAACATTCAGGTCAAGCATCTGGATGTTCCCGTCTCTGCAGTGGGATTGGATGGACAACCACCGTTGGAGGGTCCAATTCTCCAAAAGACTGAGCCCATTCAACTATCCATTGGTATGTGCCATTCTGAATGTGCCATGTGCCATTGAATGTGCCATGTGCCATTGAATTCCTGGTGACAAATTGCGCTTCAGTCTGGCTGCTCCTTGGTCATCCTTGGCTCAGACTCCACAATCCATGCATTGACTGGTCACTGGGGGAGATTATCCGGTGGAGTGACTACTTTGAAGAAAGTTGCATTTCTTATCCAGTCTGGGTGAGTCTTGTTTCATTGGAGAAGATTCCTTTGCAATATGCAGAATACGCGGACGTTTTTTCCAAACAGGCAGCTGAGGTAGTGCTTTAACACCGGCACTATGACTATGGCACTATGTGCAATTGAACTCATTCCCGGAGCCAAGTTACCCAAAGGAATATTGTTTTCCCTCTCCCGACCAGAATCAGGCACTATGGACATGTATATCAAAGAAAATCTGGAGAGGGGGTTCATTCGCCATTCCAAGTCGCCAGTTGGCGCAGGATTTTTCTTCGTTGGCAAGAAAGTTGGCTCTCTCAGACCATGTATTGATTATTGGGCCCTTAACCGCATTACAATCAAGAACACCTACCCACTGCCTTTGATCTCAGATTTATTCAATCAAGTCAAGGGAGCAGTTATTTACTCTAAGATTGATCTTCGTGGGGCATACAACCTGGTGCGAATCAGGGAGGGAGACGAATGGAAGACTGCATTCAACACCCATACAGGCCACTACGAATACCTGGTAATGCCCTTCGAATTAGGCAGTATTCCAGGATTTCATCAACTACGTCTTCAGAGATTTCTTGAGGAAGTTCGTAGTGGTCTATCTTGATGACATCCTCATCTTTTCTCCCTCCCTTGAAGAACACCGTAAGCATGTCAAGTTGGTTCTTGCTTGTCTCCGAGAGTTCAGGTTGTACGCCAAATTTGAGAAGTGTGAATTTGAGGTTGACAAAATAACCTTTTTGGGATACATCATTTCCCCTTTGGGTTTCGCCATGGACCCGGAAAAGGTGAAGGCCATTCTGGAGTGGAAGCAACCCACGGATCTCAAGGCCATCCAGCGGTTCATGGGATTCTCCAATTATTACTGTGGTTTCATCGAGTCCTTCTCCACCCTGATGGCTCCCATATCTGCATTGACCATGAAGAAGGCAGATTCTACGAACTGGTCAGAAAATGCAGTAAGGGCCTTTGAAGCCTTGAAACTGGCCTTTGTTTCTGCACCCATTCTCAGACACCCTAATCCTGAACTTCCCTTCATCATTGAAGTCGATGCATCGGATGTCGGGGCAGGGGCGGTTCTATCCCAAAAGGACCCACAAGAATCTAAGTATTTTCCTTGCGCTTACTTTTCCAAGCAATTCTCATCCACTGAGAAGAATTACGATGTGGGAAACTGGGAACTGTTAGCCATTAAGATGGCATTCAAAGAATGGAGGCACTGGCTAGAGGGAACTGCGTATGTCATCACAGTTCTGACGGATCATAAGAACCTGGCATACATTGAATCTGCAAAATGCCTCAATCCTTGACAAGCTTCTTAGGCATTGTTCTTTACGCGCTTCAATTTCATCATCACATACAGACCTGGATTACAAAACCATCGGGCTGATGCTCTTTCCCGGGCTTTTCTGCCACAACATGGCCCTGCCTCCCTTCCTTACCCATGGTTCCTTCAACTTGCATCATCGCTGGGTTAACACAAGATCTTCGGTCCAGAATTCTGGCGGTCCAAGACCAAGCCCCAGCCCAAACACCCACTGGTCGACTGTTTGTTTCAGAGAAATTCAGAAGACAAGTCCTCCAGGAGAACCACTCTAGTAAGACGGCTGGGCATTTGGGGGTCCAGAAGACGTTGGAACTCTTGTCCAGATCAATGTGGTGGCCTTCCATGTCACAAGATTCACGAGAATTTGTGCTGACATGTTCTCTCTGCGCTAGGAACAAGACACCACATTCTCTGCCGTATGGACCACTTCTTCTCCTGTCTATTCCTAAACGCCCATGGACTCATTTGTCCATGGATTTTATTACGGATCCCCCTAACTCCCAGGGCCATACCACCATTTGGGTGGTGGTTGACAGATTCAGTAATATGGCACACTTCATTCCGTTATCAGGCCTACCCAATGCCCAAGCTCTGGCTAAACTATTTGTTAAGCACATCTTTAGGCTGCATGGAATACCCCTAGAGATAGTCTCGGACCAAGTTTCGCAGTTTGTTGCTTCTTTTTGGAGAGCGTTTTGTAGGAGTCTGGGAGTACAAGTCAACTTGTCATCAGGATATCACCTTCAGACCAATGGACAAACCAAGAGGGTGAACCAATCCTTGGAGCAATACTTGCGATGCTACACTTCCAGACTCCAAGACAATTGGTCCGAGAACATTCCCTGGGCGGAATTTGCGTATAATAACGCTCATCACTCCTCTACTGCCGTTTCGCCTTTCTTTTGTGTCCAGGGGCTTCATCCAAGAGCTAGCTCCATTATTCCTGTCATCACCAGGAAGTTAGGGGGACAATTAAGAACATAAAGACCATCTGGAGGAAAGTTTATCAATGTCTACAAGACACAGCTTTCAGGACCAAAACCAAAGTGGACCATCGCCGGTCCAGAGGTAACTTCAGAGTGGGGGACAGGGTCTGGCTTTCCACTAAAAATATTAGATTAATGCAACCCTCTAGGAAATTGGACCATTCTGTATTTCCAGAAGGATCAATCCTGTTTCGTTTAGGCTGGATTTACCCAGTAACCTCAAGATCCCTTCCACTTTTCATGTATCCCTTCTGAAACCAGTCAAATCATCTAAAAGGTTTCATCAAAATCTTCCAGTTAAGACTACTCCTGTGCTAGTGGACAATCAAGAAGAATATGAAGTTAAAGAAATCCTTGATTCCAAGAGGATTAGAAATCAGATCCATTATCTGGTCCACTGGAAGGGATACGGTCCAGAGGAGAGATCTTGGATACCTGTGAGATTAAAGAAAGATTTTCATAAAATTTCCAGGAAATCCCAAGCCTAGGGGTATCACAATCCCTCGTTTAGGAGGGGAGGTACTGTTACAGCTGCTGTGTGAATGGCTAGCTGTACTTGTGTCTTTCTCCCCCGCTGTCCTCCTTACCTTCGGTTCCCGCGACAGCTCTGCTGGTTACCGCGTCATTGGTTACCAGATTCTTGGCGCGGCTTCTCTGTTTAGGCGCGCGCTCTGCTTGTTCTCTTCCTTATGTGTTCCTGGTTGCCTGGGGAACACTTCCAGTCTGGGGGGCTGGTCTTAGGCTGTCCTATCATAGGCAGACACTTTATTAGTTCCTTCCTGTCTTCCCTTTGGCATCGGTTATAGAGTCTGTTTTGTCAGTTCTGTGACCTGCTATCTCTTGTGCATCTAGTGCTTTCAGCCTAGTGATCTGACCGTTGATTGACCCCTTTACCTTCCTAGACTCCTGCCGCTGTTTCCTCTGTGTATCCAATCCTGGTTCTCTCTCCTTATTGTACATACCTTCCCGTTGCTTCTTACTATCCCTTGAGTGCTTGTTAATGTTCCCTCTTCGGAGGTACCGCTGTGTGTGTGTGTGCATGTGTGTGTGTGTGTGTGTGTGTGTGTGTGTGTACGAGCCCTGATCTGTCTTGTCCAGTCCTGTAAACCATCTTTCGTCAACCGTGCTAGGTTTAGTGTTTTATGTAGTTTGTCGCAGGCCGATCCCTTCCGGCCTGGCCTTATTCCCGCTTACCTTACTTCTCCCTCCTCCTCATTTTGGTATTCACCTCGGGTCTCCTTTTCTTCATCCACAAGTCCGGTTCAACGGGGCACGACCTGTTGTTGGGGCACAGCCAAATCCATCCCCACCTTCAGGGGCTCTGGTGAAAACCACCTAATAACAAAGTTTCCGTGCTGTGGCAGCCGACTTGATCACACGTCTTCTCTCTCACGACTGCCCTGGTTCTCATCTAAGGTAATCCCGGGGCGCCGCCACATTGCCTCTTCTCTGCCGAAGCTCCGCACTGGGTTACCTGAGATATCATCAGGGTCAAAGCATATTTTTTGAAACTGGGCCCATAACTTGCTTGTTCCACCTCTGATGTGCCTGCTTTCCCTCAGCTGCGAGATAATCATCTGGAGATGTGTCTGAACAATGCAGTTGATTGGAGGAGTGGATTTTAAATAGCCTTCTGCCGAGAAGTTTGATTATCGGTTATAGCATCTGGTTTCCTGCATTTGCCTGCCATTTCAGACAGTTTTTTGTAGTCCTGTGGCTCCAATGAGTCATGTATGAAAAAAAGGGTTATGTAATCTATTATTGCAGCATATAGCCCCTATCAGCCCCTGCTTCAATACAGAAAATGGACACATGATTGAACAAGGGAAAAATTACACAAATAAAGTGACACGAGACGAAACTGAGAATTGATATACAGAACGTTGATTAAACAATACAAATGTTGAATAACTAGCTAAAATAGAATGAAAAGATGATTCAGAGGAGAAGAATAAAAGGCAGATATCAAAGAAAGGTTCCTCCTTCCTCTGTTCTTTGGGCCTATTACACAAGAGAAGCCAGTAAATAACCATTTAGTTTCAGCAGATTCAGTCCACACCACTACTCAGGTGAGCAGTACATGACACTATGTATGCACAGTTCATCCGTACCTAGAAATACGCACGGGAAAAGTAGCAAAATCGTAAGTGTGAATCCAATCCAATAATACAACATAGCAAGATAATTGTGGAAGAAGGCAGTGCATAATAAAAGGGCTAATACTTTCCTTAGACCGATGACAATTAACCTGCATAGAAACAAAACATTACCATCAAGTCAATTAAATGAAATAGAAAGGGAGGGAGAGTGAGGAACTTCCGGAAGACAAAGAGGAGGGATGCAGGCCTGAGGGGGTGTATAAAGCATATTACCTCAAACCCTTTCTTCAGGCTGATTGGATCCCTAGGATAAAATAGAATAAAATAAGTAAACAACCACCATAATCTCTGCCTCTTCCCAACCCAGGGTTTAATCCCTCAGTTGTCCTAAACGCCATGAAGTTGAGTCAATTAGCTTAGTCTCCCATTTCTTGTTATGCCTCTACTGGCAGTCCTGTACTGTTTCATATTGTGGACATTTCTACTAGCTGCCTCTAGAGGCTGCTGTTGAACACTCTCTCTGGGACTGGTTTTATCTATCCCACCATTCCAAGCAAGGTGTGGGTCATTGCTTCCTGTTATCTGGTTCCTGTGCTGCATGTTTGTTTGCTCTTCTCAGACGTGGTCCTGTTATCTGTTTCTCCGTCTCCGTTTTTCTTGGATCCCTACTTTATAATAGCCAAGCTGCTCAGCCTCTGGACTTTATTTGAAGGTTCCTTAGCAATTGGGACAAACGCCAATTAGCCTGGTGGCATGCTCATGCTGCCTATTGATTGGGCAGCCTTTCTTTAAAGCCAGACAGCTGCTTAACTTAGCTGCCGGATATAGCTTATTGCTGCCTATGCTTCCTTTCTCTCTACCAGTCTTGTGCTTATGCCTTGTGCCTTCTTATTGATTCTTGAGTGCCCTTTTCCTGGTTAACCCTTGTGTTCCCTTTTGTCTCCCATCCTACCTTGCTACTTGCATCCGGTTGCTAGTTTGTGTTCTGGTGTGTTTGCGTGAGTGTGAGTCCCAGTTTGTCTCTCACTGTTTGTTTGTGTACTCTCACTGTCTCTCTCTTTTGTCCGTCTCAGTGTTTTTACCCACATAGTAGTTGACAGCCGGGAACCGCAACCTGCCAGTGCAACCTGCAGCCCAGATTGTCCCCAATATCAGGGGCTCCAGAGAACACCAGGCTCTGGTTAGACTCGTGCCCTGGTGAGCAGTCTCCTAACACTTTCTTGCTTACTCCCTGTGGATTAACTATACCTGCATATTACACCTATGGACTCATTTGGACTCTTTGCATTCCTGGTATCTGGGCTTATTTCTGTGCTATCTCCAGTGTTATATCCCCTGTATCATCCATGTCATCCTTCAATAAACCTCACCAGTTCCAAAGTTACTGTGCTGTGTGATACACCATCATAACACCTAACATCTGACCCACGCACAATTTATTATATTATTATAGAATTCGTTACATACATTTGCAAATATATGATATGCCATATATATTGTTACATATATTTGCAAATGTATGTAACAAATTCTTTGACTCTTACTTTAAAGATAAAATGCTATGGTTTGTTGCTGGTTAATTGCAAGAGTGCTGGGGTGTCATTTCTGTGTTTGAATAAATTCCCAATACCTTGCAGCACCTGCTCCAAATTAACTTAAAAATTCATTTGAGCAACCTCCGTTTTATATATATATACGGAGTTGCCAGCAATAAAAGGCCCTTTTAGAAAGAGAGACAGTCGAAAGCTCATTTTCGTCTGTCTCTTTTTTGAAAAGGGAGCCATTTTTTATTTTTTTTAGAATAGGTAATTATGCCGATTGGCATACTTATCTATTCATTTTTCGGAAGCTGCCAGGCTCTTCACATTACCGCAAGCTGCTGAATCCGCACCAGCCGCCACCGCTGCACTCTTTGGGGACTTTTAGGGTTAGGCTCTGTGGAAGGGAGGGTTAGGAAAGGGGAGAGTTATGATGATTTGGGTTACCATCCTGCAATGATTACCATCTTTTAATTACCTTCTCATCAATCACCCATTGCATAGAGAGATCTTTATCTTAAGAGATGACCATCTGCGTTAAAACAATGAACAGGGGACAAAAAGCCTGTGTAAGGAGCCATAAACCAGGGAGGAGCATACTACATGCACTGCAGGGCTCCTGAGATGCAATTGCATGCAAACTACAGAGACCTTCTCCCTTTATTTATGCATAGTTCCTGCGGGTGAACCTGTACAGACTCAGATTTCCCTATGTTCTGATATGGACTTCCAACCCCTTTTTCTGTACATATAAGCCATTCACCTAGAGATGGATTTTAAGGGTATCCATGAGAACACACTGGCCTTGGAGTTAAGGTGTGCAGCTGTGAAATGCTTTCGTTCTTTTTCTCTTTTTAGTTTAGTTTAGTTTAGGGTTAAAGCAACAAATGATTCATACAGATACAAATTTGCAGTATGAAAGTGAATACAAAAGTAAACAGTAACAAGAACAAAAGTTCATAGAGTCAACCCTCAGGAGTTTTATGGAAAAGAATGAGTCCACATATAAGATCCATTTGCCTATATAATAATAAAAAATAAAAAAAAAAGGGTGAGGGACACATTTAAGCTAGGACATTTCCAAAAGGCTTAGGAAAACTAAGCAGAGGATTTGGGTAAATGGGACCAGGATGGTGAGTGAGTATTTTAGGTGCCACCTAGGGAATAAGTCCCCAACATAATGATTCAGTAAGGTTAGCGAAGAAAAGTCCATACATACCCTCAAACTCAACTGACCAAGCTATATAACCTGGGAGTACTAGCTTGTATTCACTTTGGGGATGGGGAGAGGGCAAGGATAGACTTATATACATATGTGATCTTAAAATAGAGCCAAAGGAACCAAGTGTCTCTAAATTTTTCATAATTCTGTTCTGGATCAGCCACTTACTTAAAAAAAAAAAAAAAAAAGTGTAACATCTGGGGACCAGAGTCACTCCTTGCTGAGCTCTAGTGCATGTGCTCTGAATAGGGTTACCACCTGTCAGACAGTCCGATAATTGAAACCGGTGTCCAGAGTCCGGAGGGGTCCTATTCCCGGGCTATACAATTTCTGGGAATAATACTATTTCTAGAGTTACATAAAATTTTGCTGCTGAAACTATACATTATTCACCTGTTAATATGGTTTCCTCTACTCCATCATGTCAGCACACCTCCGGGTTAATAATCCCCCGCTGGAGCCAGAGAGGAAGAAAGAAGACACCGGCTGTTCACCTCCGGTCCCAGTGTCTTCCAATTTCAGCCTAAAACAATTATATTATTAACAACATAACAAACCATAACAATAACGGGTTGGGAGTATGTGTGCTGACACGATTGAGTAGAGGAAACCATATTAACAGGTGAATAATGTATAGTTTCCTCTGCCTCCATGCCTGTCAGAACACCTCCGGGTCATACCAAAAGCAGTTAAACTGGCACTGGGTGGGTACAACCTGTTAGAAATAACTATAACATAATAAATCATAACATATTATAACACAACTGCACTTAGTACTCGTCTTCCAAAGCTTGCTTCAGCTGAGGATAGTACATCTAATCTATAGTGTTTGCAGAAGGTATTTACTGATGACCAGCCAGCCGCTTTACATATTTCTGTTATTGAGGCCGCCTCCTTTTCTGCCCATGAAGTGGCCATCGCTCTTGTGGATTGTGCTTTGAGGCCTTTTCGGAGGAATTTCCCCTTTGATTTCATAGGCCTTGGATATGCACGATTTGTTCCATCTTGCTATAGTACTTTTAGAAGCTGGACCTCCTTTTTTTACTCCTTCCGTAAGTATGAATAGCTGGTCGGTCTTTCTAATGTTTGCAATCCTTTGCGTTTAAATAGTTAAGGCCCTAACTAGATCCAGAGTAAGGAATTTGTTCTCCAATCGATTCTTTGGATTTGGGCATAAAGATGGTAAGGAAATCTCTTGGTTGAGATGGAACTTCGACACAACTTTAGGGAGGAATTTAGGATTAGTTCTTAACATGACTTTATTGTGCATAAAATTTAGATAGAGTTCCTTGGCCCACAAGGCTTGTAACTCTGATATACGTTTTGCTGACGTGATCGCCACTAAGAAAATAACTTTCCAACTGAGCATTATCAAACTAATTTAAGACATAGGTTCAAATGGAGGTTCCGTTAAAACCTCTAATACTAGATTCAGGTCCAATGGAGCTAGTGGTTCTAATCTGTGGTCTTATTTTGTGGTCTAGCTGCCTGTATAAATCTTGATACATACTTATTGCTTGCTAAGTCAGTGTCTAAAACAACACCTAATGCTGAGATTTGCACTTTCAATGAACTCACCGCCAGACCCTTGTCCAGGCCTGTTTGCAAAAATTCTAGAATAGTAGGGATGTCGGTATTAGACTTTCCCATTCTCTCGGCCCAATGGTAAAATGTTCTCCATACTCTCCA
The DNA here is from genome assembly GCA_011038615.1 of Limnodynastes dumerilii. NCBI lineage: Eukaryota > Metazoa > Chordata > Amphibia > Anura > Limnodynastidae > Limnodynastes > Limnodynastes dumerilii. The sequence goes on along the minus strand of WWET01004437.1, from coordinate 27,116 downwards.
ATATGCATTACAGGTTGAGACCTTTCTGGCTTTCAACAAAGTGTTTGCAACCTTGTCCGAGAATCCCTGGTTTCTTAGATTCTGCCTTTCAATAACCAGGCCGCTAATTTCAGAGACCCTGGATTTGGATGACATATGTGACCCTGAACCAGCAGGCTTGGTATGTCTGGCAACATTCACAGCCCGCTACTGCCATCTGCAAGATTTTTGAAAACCATGGCCTTCTGGGCCAGAAGGGTAGTACTGCGATAACTCTTGTCTTTTCGTTTTCCAGATTCCTCAGGACTCTTGGGATCATTGAGACTGGAGGAAATATATATGTCTTTCCGAATTCCCATGATGCCACCAGTGTATCTACTGCGAGTGCCTGGGACTCTCGGTACCTTGAATAATAGAGATTGACTTGCCTGTTTTTTGAGGAGGCCATCAAATCCACTTGTGGCTCGCCACATCTGTCTGCTAGTTGACGGAAGATTGCCTTGTTCAGCTGCCACTCCAATTGATCTATGGTGTGACGACTGGGGAAATCTGCTGCAAGGTTGTCTCTCCCCGCAACTTATACTACTTTGAGGTCTAAGAGGTGCTTTTCTGCCCAGACGATCAGTTTTTGTGTCTCTAGTCTTAGGCTGGAGCTTTTTGTTCCCCCTTGTTTGTTTACATGGGAGACCAATGCCTTGTTGTCCGTCTGAATGGTCACTGCATGCCCTTCCACTCGCCTCTGGAAATGCTTGAGAGCCTGTGTGACAGCTTTTAGTTCCTTGACATTTGAGTGAGCTTGAAGGATGTTTTTGGACCACAGTCCTTGTACTAATTCGAGACCGCAGGTTGCTCCCCACCCTGAGGCACTGGCGTCGGTCGTCATAACAATAGGGCAGACTGGTCAGAAGGATTTTCCTGTTTGTAGCCTTCTTTGTTCAGCCACCAATTTAGTGACCTTTTTACTTGTGCTGAGAGAAATATGCTTTGCTTCTGATTTTTGTGATCTACATCCCATTGGAGCAGAAAGCACATTTGGAGAGTCTCATATGAGCCCTTGCCCAGGTGAGTACGTCTAATGATGCTGACATTAGTCCAAGGACTTTCATGCAGTCTGCTGTTGTTTCTCGTTTTTTCTCGTGCTTGAGAGCCTGTGTGACAGCTTTTAGTTCCTTGACATTTGAGTGAGCTTGAAGGATGTTTTTGGACCACAGTCCTTGTACTAATTCGAGACCGCAGGTTGCTCCCCACCCTGAGGCACTGGCGTCGGTCGTCATAACAATAGGGCAGACTGGTCAGAAGGATTTTCCTGTTTGTAGCCTTCTTTGTTCAGCCACCAATTTAGTGACCTTTTTTCTCCCTTGCTGGCCACGAAAAAAGACTCTAGAAGTGAACGATTGACCTCTTCTATAACCTTTACCAGGGCAGTATTACTTTGCCTCTCTATAATCCACCGTTGTATTCCTTCCTTGTCTAGTTTGATATCCTTTTTTCGACTTTTCTTGAGTCATCCAGATTTTTGCCAAACAATAATTCACCTTGGAAAGGTAATGTGATCAGTTTATTTTTGAATGCGTGTCAGCAAGCAACCATAAGGCTCTTCTTGTTACCGCCGCCGTGGCTTCAACTCTTGCTGCCATCCTAATTGAGTCCAATGACGCTTGACATATAAATTCCATGGCAAGCTGAATATTTTGCACCTTTTTTTCCCTTCTTACTCCGTTCACGATGTTCTCTTCTAACGAGCTGCACCAACTTCCTGCTACTCTGGCTGTAATGGCGGTAGCCTTTGCTGGCTTTAGTGCTGCTCCTGCTAAGGAGTGCTGTTTTCTTAATCCAGTCTCCATTTTCTTTTCCATGGCATCCCTGAAGACCGAGACATCATCCAATGGTAGTATTGTCCTTTTTGATATTCTTAACACTGCCGCATCCACTTTGGGAGCCTCTTCCCACTTTCTAATGTCTTCAGGTGGAAAAGGATACATTTTTGACATGCGACTAGTAAAAGCAAGTCTTTTGTCCGGCTGTTTCCACTCATTAAGTATCATGTTTTTGATAGTTTGCGTGGGAAGAAACGTCCTCCATTTCTTTTTGGTCTCTTCAAAGAGTAAGTCCTGCAGATTTGTTTCTTGCTTATCTTCTGCTATTTTAAGTGCTTTATATATACGTTTTAACAGATTATCTGTCAATTCTGGATCAAACGATTCTTCCTTTTGTGATTTGGCTGACATTTCCTCTGATGCACATGAGGCCTCAGAGACATAGGGCCTGATCCTGAGCTACGGCGCCGTCGCTAGTACGGCAGCCGTAGCTCTAATGCGCATGCGCCGGGCAGATGTTGCCCGGCGTTACTATGGAACGCATCCTCCAGCGTCCCAACGCTCACGTTACTCCTGGAGGGCGGGGGGAGGTAAGTAAATCAGGCTAGGGGGGGCGGGCTAGGCGGCCATATGCTCCTGTGTGAGCGTATTGTCCCTTCCTTACGCCGGGCGAAGCTAGGGTAGCTTTCACCCGGCGTAAGGAAGGGGCCATACGCCCGCACAGGGGGAGTGCCAGGGGGG
>WWET01004437.1:0-11897 GCA_011038615.1 Limnodynastes dumerilii | reverse complement strand
TTTCTGCCCCCCCCCCCCCCCCAAAAAAAAAGTCTGCATCCAGACATTCACTTTTATTCCCTTGTATGTGCCCAGTCATCCACTTCTACCCCTTTTTATGTGTTTCCAGCCTTAATTCGTGCTCCTATAGGAGCCCTGTAGGGCCAACTCTATTTCCATGAATAATGCTGCCTTATATGTAAGGCAGTGTTATAAGTTGCTAAAGTACACACATACTTAGCAAACTGTGCCTTGCCTGTCCCATTTAAATTCCTCCCCCACTCACTTTTCTTATCTTAACCTGGCCAGGCACACCCCTTTTTACTTATCTCATTATGAACAGGGTTGTAAATCACTCTTAAGGGATCACAGTTCTTAAATTCTACATAAATACGCATGCAAATAGCAGTTTTATCCAAATTCAGTAGAAAGAAAGGGAAAGGGAAGGGGAAGGGCAGTTGAGTGGGATGAGATGGGATCAGACAGGAGGGGCCAGAATTACTAACCTGCGGGTTTGGAAAAGCCAATCGGCAACCAATCAGATTTTAGATTTCATTTAGCTGTTGCATACTAGAAAATGTAAGCTATAATCAGACTGGTTGCTATGGGCCACATCTTCAATCTGGCCCCAGGAGTCAGAGAGAATAATGAAGTAGAGAAAAAAAGGACCGGATCCAAATTTAATAGCATATCCTTTACATAGCTTCTGCAGCAGAGGTTAATGTACAGAATTTGTGATCCAAAATGGCGTATGCAGGAACCTCCCCCTGCACTCCTAAATGTGAATGTTACATCTCTGTGTGCGCGATATACAGGATCGTACATAAGAGCTAACTTAGCCCTTACTGTACAATTTACATATCTAATCACACCTATGAATATCTCGCTCCCATGGTGGGTGAAACAGCCCCCCTTGCGGAGGATGAGTTCCACACGGCATGAAAGAATCGGTGTCTGCTTTCTGTCTGCATATGTACAGTAGCTAGATTTCCAGCTGACTTATGCATGTAGGGTACATAAATCATCTGGATTTCTTCATTTTGGATTAGGTCCAAGATAAAGGAAGGGCTACCAAAAGAGGAAGAGATGTGCTTAGAGGGAAAGGTAATAGCAAAACAAAACAAGTTACAGTAACCACTGAAACCTGCCCCTGTCACTTAAAAATGAAGGGCCGGATCCAGAACTACGTCCATCTTCCATAGACTGACGTAATTCAATAAACAGTAGCTACTGCGCATGCGTAGTAGCTATTGTACGTAATCTGCGTATCGTTTTGAAGTCTTTGAAGTCTTTGAAGATATTAGAACTCCAAATCCCACGTTATAATTCCAGCTCCCTTTCAGCTTCCAGCAGGAGAGAAATCCACATATCGTCAGATGCATCGGTTGAAGCCATAGCTGCAGTAGCCTACCTGAGGATCACTGGAAACAACAACAAACTACGCTGTGGATTTGTCCTGGGTAAGGCCAAACTAACCCCAAAACCTGCACACTCTCTGCCAAGGCTCGAGCTTTGTGCAGCCGTGCTAGCAGTAGAAATTGCTGAAGTCATAAAGGATGAAATGGATGCTGCAATTGATTCATTTACATTCTACACAGACAGCAAAGTCGTGCTTGGTTATATACACAACCAAACAAAACAATTCTATATATATGTCAGCAACAGAGTAGAGCGCATCAGAAGTTTCTCTACTCTGAGCAGTGGCATCACATTGCCACTGGCCTTAATCCAGCTGACCATGGAACAAGACCTTCACTAGCATCAGACCTTTGTGACATGTGGTTGTCACCTCCAAGATTCTTATAATATGATCCCTGCTTACCTCCTACCATTGTCAACTATAACCTGGCCAATCCTGAGTCCGACAAAGAAATGAGACCCACAAACTCCACACTTTACACTACCATGACTACAAAACTGAAGCTGAAATCACATCGCTTTGAGCGCTTCTCAAGTTGGTCATCTTTAGTGTGAGCTGTCACTCGTCTAATCCACATTGCTCACTGCTTTTCAAAGGACACATCACCAGAGTATCATGGTTGGCATATCTGTAAGAAGTATCCTATGGTTGCAGACCTTGAACATGCAGAGGAGGTTCTCATTCGGTGTGTGCAACAAGAAGTATACTGTAAGGAGATTGATTGGCTCACAAAGGTAATTAATCTATCCAAGAACAGCGTACTCTTTGAACTGAACCCAGTAACAAGCACAAATTGCTTAGAGTGGGCGGTCATATAGTAAGATCTGATCTATGAAGCAAGGAACACAATCCTGTCATCATCCCAGGTCGACATTATATTGCTACGCTGCTGGTTTGACACCATCATGTACGAGTGCAGCACCAAGGCAGACAGTTCACTGAAGGTGCCATTAGATCATAGGGATGAAGAGATGTATCTCCTCCATGCTCCAAAGATGTGTTAAGTGCCATAGGTTAAGAGGAACACACCAGCAGCAACAAATGGCAGATCTTCCAGCAGATCGTCTAAGAACAGACCCACCACCCTTTACTTAAGTTGAACTGGATGTCTTTGGTCCATGGTCGGTCATTACACAAAGGACCCGTGGTGGAGTCGCAAACAGCAAACAGTGGGCTGTGTTGTTCATCTGTTTTAGCATCTGAGCAGTACAAATAGAAGTGATTGAAACTATGGTTTCTTCTTGTTTTATCAATTCCCTCCGAAGATTCTTTTTTATCCGTGGACCTGCCAAGCAACTGAGGTCTGACTGTGTCACTAACTTTGTGGGAGCCTGCAAGGAACTATAATTAGACAATTACTTATTTAACAATGGGTGCACTTGGGTTTTTAACCCCCCGCATTCATCCCACATGGGAGGATCCTGGGAACGCATGATTGGAATAGCACGCAGAATCCTTAATTCAGTGTTGCTGGACCACAAGTCATCTCTCACCCATGAGGTTTTAGTCACCTTTCTTGCAGAAGTATCTGCCATAATCAACGCAAGGCCACTTGTCCCAGTATCCTCAGACCCCGAAGCTCCAACCATTCTTACTCCAGCCACTCTTCTTATCCAGAAGTTTGGAACTGCTCTGATTCCTCCAGAAATCTTTAAACCACAGTGATGTTTACAGGCGTCAATGGAAACAGGTGCAAAATCTGTCCAATGTGTTCTGGCATTGCTGGAAGACAGAGTATCTACATCTGCTTCAAAGTCGTCACAAGTGGCACGTGTCAAAACCCAACCTCCAAACCGGTGACCTTGTTCTTTTAAAGGATAAAGAGGCCCATCGCAATGAATGGCCAATGGGACTTATCACCAAGGTTGTCCCTAGTGACAATGGAAAGACTTGGAAGGTAGAGGTCAAAGTGACCAAAGGAGGCTCTACACGAGTTTTCTTCCGCCCAATCACCGAACTTGTGCTTGTTCTTCCAAAGGAAGATATCACATAAAGAAGGACTTAGCCACCAGTTTCCGGTCATGGCGGGAGCATTCCACCACAAATTTCCAGCTGTGATATTCTATCACATGTCAATATCTGGATTTACTGTGGGTTGGTGTAAGTGTTTGCAAATTTGCAGCTTTCCCAATCTGAAGATCGGTTTATTACTTGGAACTTCATCTTACAGTTCCCTATTGTTGTGGATATCAAGCCTCAAGACTTTTAACCACAAGACTTGGACTAGAATAGAATTATTGTCCATTATTATGTGATGTTATTGTTGCATGTTCTCTCTTTTGTCTTACAGGTTACAGGATCCAATTCTGGACTTTATTTAAAGACATTATTATAATGTTTGATTTATTGTGAAATCTATAGATTTCAGATGGGCAGTGTCATGTCCCACGACATGTGTTTCATATATTGTCATTCTAGTGTCTTGATACTATTTCAAAGGTTTGCATTTTGTTGTAATTGTCTCTCCTGATTTCCTGTAGCTAGTCTCTGAGGTAATAACTCCTCCCTTCTTCCTGTCTCTAGTTCATTGTGTGTCTGCCATTTTAGCCTTGTGTTGACTTCTGTTGACCTCTGGCAAAGTATCATCTTTTCACCTACGGTTTTGTGCATAATTACAAGAATATCTGCTTGAAATAAACCTCGTCTGTATTCTTCACACATGCCTTTTCAGTTGAGTTGACACTGTCTGCCAAAGTTTCTTGGTGTGAGTACTGGTTCAAAACAGACATACTCAGGGATTGTCTCAGGAGCCTCACACTTACAGCCTGGTTATTGAGTCAGAATAACAGAGATGGCATTATTCAATTATCTTCAGTATGGGTGTGGGTGATATACACAGAAATTTGTATAAAGATAGTGTTAATTCATTCAAAGGTAACAGATACTGAAAATTCCCAATGGAAATCAGTACATGATATATATGAGATTTAGCCAGTACAAAGTTATGAGTCCACAGAGCACCACTGTGAGCTGACAAAACATTATCCTAGAGATCAAGGCAGGAATGGATGTAGATAGGATGTGCTTCAACCTCAATTAGAGCGCCCGGTGTCACACAATACCCAGACAAAAAGTAATAAAGTGAGAGTAATAGACCTTATATATAGTCAGATTTAAGGAGTATTGTGAAAATTGCTATCAATGCATACATTACTACTCTTATTAAAAGAGTTTCATTTTCATTTAATAGACTCATAACTCTGAACTGACGGAATCTCATATATATCATATATTTCCACTAGGAATTTTCAGTATAGAAGCACAACTTCTGTGTTTACCACCCACATTTCATATTGAAGATTATTGAATACTGCTATCTCTGTATTTTTTAGTGCAGTCCAGTTAACTCTGTATTGTTATAACTCACACATATTGTAGTGAATTATCTATCTGTCTAGAGTAGCTGCTTTGTATATAACACAATCGTGCACAATTAATAAAAAATAAGTGCAACCTACGCAGTTGCTAGCCTGTTATGACAAAATGGCCAAATACATACCGATATAAAAAGAGCGACACTCTTGAGCGACACTGAGATTATTAAAATACCAAGATCCATCATTGTTTCTGTTTACAGTTTTAATGACAACATTTTTGTCATTAAAATTTAAACATTGGAAGCCCTGGACTCACAGTACTTTATTATAATAATCTCTGAGTGCCTCTCTTTTTGTGTGTGTATGTATATAGAGAGATACATTTTAACCATACAATATTCAGTTAGAAGTTATGTTCTTTTTTTTCAAAAGAGCATATAATTTGGTAATTAAATAAAATGGTAAAGTGTTATATGATGTCCAAATCTTAGCACTGAGACAAGTGAGCAACTGATCATAGTTATTACTTATAAATCGTGAGTTTGGAACAGTGTAGACCACTTTACCATTAACCGTCATTTGAGCGTCATAATTCTGCAGAGCGTGCACCACGGAGAACAGAGCCGGAGAAGAGGCAGCAAAGTAAGTAAGGTAAGTTTATTATACAGTGCTTAAAAATGGTTGAGGAATGGTGAATGGACACAGAAAGATGGGGCACAAAAGTTTGTTGGACAAACAGAAGGAAGGGACCAATAAGGCTGACTGGATACAAATACAGAGGGGACCAATAAGGTTGCCTGGACACAGCAGGAGGGGCATTAAGGCTGAATAAAAACAGAAAGAGAGACAATAAGGATGGGTGGACACACATAAAGAGGTGGAAATAAGATTGGCTGGATAAAAAGAGGGGGCAATAATACTGTTGGACACAGAAGGAATGGGCCATAAGGCTGGTTGAAAACACAGAAGGAGGGGGTATAAAGCTGACTGGACACAGAAGGAGGAGTTATAAGACTGGTTGCATTAGGTTCTGAATGGCTTATAAATGCATACTCTGTTCGGCGCATGTAAACTCAAAAAATCCATATGTCAAGCGAACTGCCGTACACCCCCCTGGATCAGGCCCAGTGTGTTTTAATAAATGATCAGATCACAGAAAAAAGCTCTCTCAAAAAGGTCTTATCTTTGGATGTTCAAGGAACTTTTCTCAGACATTTGTCTACCTTGGAAGAGAAAATAGAGATCCACGTGAAGTAAACCACTGAGGAAGGGGACTGTCTGAGGGCCTCTCTGCAAGAAAGTCACTTCACTCTCTGTTCTGAGGATACTCACGTATATTCTTCGTATATACCAGCAGGATATAGGGTGTTGCCGACAATGTATGCCTGGATCCACCTTCCTCACTGTGCTGATGCCCCTAATTCTCCTCCCAACAATGACACTCACCAAATAAGCTGTTTTTGCCTGCTGTCCTCTTGAAAGTCCTCTTGGACTATCTCTCCTAAAATTTATCAGACATTATAAAATAGAAACCCCAAAAACCCGGGGAACAAAAACTAAACAAGTTTAAAGCTACTAGATGCTTAAGCTACTCAACTCAACTATGGCCTGTTGTTCTCTACAACCTAACTGGAGTGTGTTCTACAACTCTTGTGCCAAACTGGTGCCCTGCCAGAGCACCACAACCACTGCTCATTGCCGTAGCTCTGGATCAGGCCATTAGTGTGTAAATCAAGAGCACCTTTTATAATCAACTGTACATTGCATTCTCCACACTACTTTAGTAAATTCATACCCTGTCTCTTTCTCTACACACAATTAATACTGAGCGTTTCACCCCACCTGCTACTTTAACATTTTCTTTTAACTTTTAAGAATTCAGAATGTCAATTTGGAGCTGATGAAAAAAAGGAAGTTTTGAAACTGAAGCATGAAGGAATAAAGCAAAGAGATGAAGAGCTAAATGCTATCAAGGATCTGTTAAAAAAGGCAAGTTATTCCTGATTACTTATTCATTAGTGTTAATGAGGCTGATCTAGTGAGATCAACAGGTAATAATTCTACTCCTTGCAAAGGAGGGGAAGTGAGGGGAGATACATTTTAAATGTGAGTTGAGATTTGATGCATCTATTCTATTGTTCTCAACTCTAATGTTGAACTCTAAATGAGAGTTGAACATTAAAGTTGTTCAGTGTTTGTGTTTTACGTATTTTTACTGATTAAATAAATTAATTTTTCATGTTTCTAATCTGAAATGCTATTGCAGTTGAAAAATACATAAAAACATTTTTATGCTGAGTGTAAGTTTTGTGATATGGTCAGTGCTTTTTTTATGTTATTTTGTATCTCCATTTTTAACAAACACACAATTACATGAAAATTAGCAAAGTAGATGAAAAAAACAAATCTGACAATAGAAACAGCTCATAAAAACTTTAACAGTTTTAAAGGAAATGTCTTGATGAAATGCTGGTATTTTTGGGCAACATGCTGCTATTTAAAACAAATATTAAACCACTACATGTGGTACCTGTGGAAAATTCAAAACCGTACAATATAGCGCAGGTGAGTGTGACAAAACTTCTTTTAAAAATTGTCTGATTAATGGCTAGCTGGAATAGACAACATTTGGCACATCAGGGGCCTCATTTACTAAGGGTGATTTGTTAATATCGCCGGAAATTGCAGTAGTTTAAAATTTTGGGAAATCGCTGGATTAACTAAAGCAAAATCTCCATAAAATAACCAGAGATGTGTGTTGGTCAAATAGCCGTTGTTTAAATCTCTCTGGTGATTTTTAGCATGAGGGACATACAAATCTCTGGATTTACTAACGGGGGATTTAGTAAATCGTTAGAGATTTGGATTAAAGTCGCCAGAGAAAAAAATTGCATTGGTGTGAATGTCGATTTCCTAGAAAACGACACTCGCTTTGGTTTTTCAAGCACCCATCCATTGAAAAAAATATTTAAAAAAATGACTCCCCAATACTAAAAATGGCTGCCGCAATATGCCATTAACCCTTAGCATTCTGCGGCATTTAGTACTATAAGGCACAGCATGTCCTTGTATTGCAGGGCATGCTGTGACTTATAGTACCATAAGCAGCAGCATGCCAAGGGTTAAGTGCATACTGCCGCATATACAATTGTTCCCCTGTAAATATTAAATACACACTATGCACCCGATACATGTAAAGAAATAAATAAATAATGGCACGATACATAAAATGAAATAAATAAAGGCACAATACATATAAATAATTACTGGCCCGATACATAAAAAATTATTATTTAATGCCCCAATACATAAAACCTAAGAAATCATGGCCAGAGATATATTAATAAACAAATCATGCCCCAATATTAATAAAAAAGCACATGCCCCAATACAAAGTAATAATGATGTCATGCCCTGATACAAAGTAATAATTATGTCATGCCCTGATACAAAGTAGTAATTTTGTCATGCCCTGATACAAAGTAATAATTGTCATGCCTCGATACAAAATAATAATGATGTCATACCCTGATACAAAGTAATAATGATGTCATGCTCCGATACAAAATAATAATTGTCATACCCCGATACAAAGTAATAATTATGTCACGCCCCGATACAAAGTAATAATGATGTCATGCCCTGATACAAAGTAATAATTATGTCATGCCCTGATACAAAGTAATAATGATTTCATGCCCTGATAAAAAGTAAGAACTCTTATATGCCACACCCGCACGCCAGTTTTCTGGCTGGATATTGTGCAGCATTTAGTGGTCCTACTCAGTTACTTACCACCCTATTTAATTATACTTACCTGGCCACACACATACAATTGTTCCCTTGTAAATATTAAATACATACTATGCACCCGATACATGTAAAGAAATAAATAAATAATGGCACGATACATAAAATGAAATAAATAAAGGCACAATACATATAAATAATTACTGGCCAGATACATAAAAAATTATTATTTAATGCCCCAATACATAAAACGTAAGAAATCATGGCCAGAGATATATTAATAAACAAATCATGCCCCCATATTAATAAAAAAGCACATGCCCTGATACAAAGTAATAATTATGTCATGCCCTGATACAAAGTAATAATTATGTCATGCCCCGATACAAAGTAATAATGATGTCATGCCCTGATACAAAGTAAGAACTCTTATATGCCACACCCGCACGCCAGTTTTCTGGCTGGATATTGTGCAGCATTTAGTGGTCCTACTCAGTTACTTACCACCCTATTTAATTATACTTAACTGGCCACACACAGCACGCCAGTTTACTGGCTGATTATTGTGCTGTATATTGATGGTTATTTCCTCCATCGTGTATTTCTGTGTTTAGCTGTACTTACCCTGCCTTTCTCAGCACGCCAGCTTGCTGGCTGAATCGGTGCTGTATACTTACCTGTATTGCTAATACTTACCTTGCTTCTCACAGCACCCCAGTTTACTGGCTGATTACGGTGTTGTATTCTTTCCCTGTATTTTCCCTGTTTGAGTGTGGACACAACCTATTTACACTCCTATCACGGTGCCTGTTCTTAGCTTGGTGCTTCCTTAGTAGCTGTCTCTGCCTTCCTTCTGTGGAATCGTGCGCCAAGGTTCGCGGTTGGTTATTTGGGAGCAGCTCCAGTCCATCCCCACCATCAGGGGCTTTGGCGAACACCACCAGATTGCTTGTTTCCCCCCCCCCCCCTCTGGCAATCGGTTCTATAACAATGCTTCACTCCCTCTTCATTTTAAATAATTTTAAATACATTTCATACAAAATGTCCCTCTTTAGTATTATTTAAACGTTAATGGCACAAAAAAATAATGTCCAAAATTACATGAAGAAAATACTTACAGTTCAGTAGTTTTCTCTTTGTCCAGGTGACAGGGGTGAGTCCTGCTCGGAATCTTCTTGCTGCTCTTGATTGGAAACTGGCTTCTTCCTGGTCCCTCCGGGTGAATGATTCATGTCATTGCCGGGACTATATTTATAACCTCTGACCGTCAGAGGTCCTTTTGGCTTTGTCAGTCAGTTTGAGCTAACGCATCAGTTACTTTTGCATTAGAATTTAATGTAAAAGGGAAATATAGAGCTTTGTTGTCCAAACTGTTTCCACGTGTGCACTGCTGCTAGGAACAAACTTTTGTCGGTGTACTGCTACCATTAGAGCTCATTGGAGTGGTGAAGTACTAGTGCTATTGCTTCACTATGTTATTTTGTTTGCTGGTGATTTTATCATATCAATAAAGGTGTGTGCTCTTCTCTACTTATTGTAGTGGTTGTGTGGATTTTATTTGTATATGCCGTTGTCAAGTTTGTATATAATTAAATATGCTAAATTACAAGGGCTGGCGATTTTATTATATTAAAAAATGCTTTTACATTATGTTTGTGTGTGTGTGTATGTATGTATGTGCATATATATATATATATATATATATATTAAAAAGGAAACAATTGAGGGTTATTGACCGACGTTATAATCACTACGGACGTTACAATCACTTCTGTGATTTTTATCAAGGTATAAAAGACAAATAATATACGATTATATGTATATTACTTGTGTTGGACACCTTCATAAAAATCACAGAAGTGATTGAAACATCGGTCAATAAATTGTGCCGGGAAGGCTAATTCACTTTAAAAGAATGACTTCTATTGTTTCCTTTTTTTTATTGATTGTTTTGAAGAGCACCTAAGCAACTGCATTTGGAGGAGTGACAGTATACATTGGATTATGCTGAGGTGCAGGCAGGTAACAGCATGCAATACGGATGACACCATTGCTTGTCTCCTACGCGTTTTGTCGTTAAGGACTTCGTCAGGGAGATGCGAGTTGGAGATAAGTCTTGCCTATTTATAAAAATCATGGCTAAATTCTGCCCAATCAATGGGCAGTGCTTTGTCAACAGAGACCAGGATCTCAGAACATCATTTAATAAAATTTGAAAGAAAAATAACTCACTACTAGAGAACCTACAACGAAAATATTTCATAGCTAATTAAAAAAGATTTTTTTATTTTTTGTACTATAAAAAATTGGTAAAGGACATATTCAGGTTGTGGTATCTTAAGGAAGTATTCAATTAATTCTTAATCATTGCGGCTGTGCAAGCCGCTGCTTGTGGAAGTAATTCATTACTTTAAGACGGCTAGGTCTCTATCATAGCTTCTCTAAAAATAGCTTCTGTTTTCTACCTACACCTCCTGAATAGACTTCAGCGTGTGGGGTAGCAGAAAAATGCAATTTAAAACAACATGAAACAATGTTGCAATGTAACAGTGCACATAGATAAAATCCACTAATTTCGATCATGACATTTATACATGAAAAGCGGTATTTTTACAAGGATGGTGAGACTTGAGTGTGCGCACCTAACCAATCTGCAACGTTTGCTTAGTCTATGCGGCAATTTTATCCAGACAATTTCTTAAGTGTGAAACTAATCACACTAAGGATAATAGATGTAGCATAAAAAATATTTTATCAATCCCATAAAACAATTCGCAAATATCTATAGAAACAGAACAATAGCACGATATTTGAAAGTGTAACTCTAACGCACAACTATACAAACAATTTTTTAATATAAAAATAGGAAATAATAAATGTTAGAAAATATATGGACATCAACTATGTCCTAAAAGCGAAATCTTAACAAATTTTTGTTTGTATAAAGAGCCCAGAGCACCTTTCTTTAATAGAATAAGCACTACTCTGGACGGGTGATTTTCAACATCAGCTTTAAAAACACAGAATACATTATACTCAGGATGCATAGACTACATAATGTCTGATATATAAGTCTTGTAGTCAAAGCTCAATCTTCCTAATGATTCTACAAGGATCATCCTCGCCGCTCGGCAGAGTTCAGACCTAGTTTACTGTTTTTATTTTTTGTTATCAATCTTGTAGATAAAGAGAGAGCAGATTATAATCTCCTAATGAGACTTATAGTCGATCCTATTCGGAGGTCATAAGCAATGGACAATATGGAAATGTCTTAAAACAAAAACTATCTTAAATAAAAATCTAAGATCTACATAACTCAAAAAATTCTAGAATGGAACAAATCGGGCAACATTTATGAACATTGTTCAGGAAAATGAGAGTACATATTTTGATTTGTAGGGCGTGGGGGACACCTATTGTAATAAATAAAT
>WWET01004436.1:107495-128356 GCA_011038615.1 Limnodynastes dumerilii | reverse complement strand
GGTGGGCACAACCATAAACCCTTCTTTAGTGCCTGTGGGTCCCCCCTTGTCTATGTAGTGTAATAGGTAGTGCTCAGGTGGTATCCAAAGGAGGGGGGCCGCTGCAGCACTCGGTGTAGGAGCTGAAGGGAGTACAGACTAGACTGGTCCTGGGCTGCGTTAAACAGTGATCCAGACATCCAGTGGGAGAAAAGGTTAATAGGAGCAGCCCTCCGGCGGCCTAATGTAGCGTGGCCTGCGGCCAACGGCGATTGTGTGGTTTGGCAGTAATGGTGGCCAGCAGGGACAGTCTGAGCCTGAGGGAAGCTGGGGCTCCCTGGGGAAGGAAGCGTGTGCGCGGAGGTACGGAGGTGCGGCGCGGCTCGTCTCCTCTCTCGTGGGAGTTGCCCTGCACTTAATGCTGCTCACCCTCCTCTGGTTAGGATCCAAAGTGAGGAGGAGATTAACGTGCAGTATGGATGGCCACCATTCAGTTGAACTGCCGAAGAACTCGCAATAGCCAGAACCCCTCCAATTGCTCCACTGACTATTTAGTCACTATACAGCTCCTATCGGTAAAAAGCTTCACGTGTGTGTCATCTGATAATTAATAAAATGTGATAATTTATTCAGGTTGCCGTTTATTTCAATTTATTCCTTTCAACTAAGCCTGCCTATATACTTAAAACAACCTGTAATTTTTATTTGTTAACAAGCGATGCAAAAATATATATACCTTGATATATATATATATTTTCTTCTCTGGTTTTCTCTATAGGGAGAATTGCAAAATCCCCCCTGCAGCAGCTATTAGTCCCCACTAGCGCCTCAGTACCTTTGTTCTTATAGTTCACTGAAAGGGTGATAGATAAGTGGAATAGCCTCCCATCTGAGGTGATTGAGGCCAATACAGGAGAACAATTTAAACATGCTTGGGATAAATATAAGGATATCCTAAATTGTAAACCAAATTGAGGGTAAATAGGGTCTAGGGTCAGTATAGTTTTGAATAAACAAATGGGCAGACTAGATGGGCCATGTGGCTCTGCCGTCACTTCACTTTCTATGTTTCTATGTTAACCCCTGCATTTGGTGCATACATGTTAATTAGCGTATATGGGGTATTATTTATAGATATTGGCTGGTGTTGTCCTCTTCCCCTTCTCCAATCCTCTCTGTCTGTTGGGCATGACGTCACCCCGACAATTAGGCAGTGAGGAGCCACTCAAATAATGATTCTAGGCCTCTTTCTTTTATGCTAACTGTAAAAGCTGAAGTGTTATAACTGTATGGTAGTCAGAGAGGGTAGAAGACATGGATTCTAACGCAGGGTTGCCGACTCTCCCGGAATGTCCGGGAGACCCCCGAAATTCGGGCAGTACTCCTGGTATCCAGCAAATCTCCCGCAAGTGACTTGAGGCCCGTGGTTTCACTGAAACCACAGCCTCAAGTCCTGCCTTCCTGCCTAGCAACACTAGTATACTAGTGTTGCTAGGCACAGGAAGGGACTTGATGACGCAATTTGCGGCATCAAGCCCCGTTCCGACCCCTATTTCAATAAAAAAGCGGGGCAGTATGAGCCAGGGGCGGAGCCTAATAACGCAATTTGCATAACCCGCGTCATTAAGCCCCGCCCCCGCATGCGTCGCTAGCTTCTCTCCGGGATTTCCCGGAAGGAAGCTGCCAAAGGTCGGCAACCATGTTCTAACGCAGGCTTTCACTTTAGCAATCAATGATGTGGACAGGGATATCCCAGCAGACCTGATTCTTCTCATTAATGTCACACGGCTCCCAGCACACGACCTATCTCAGTTTCTGGTATTCTGGCTTAAAAGCAGTTTGAAGATTACAACGGAACACCAAAAGGTCCAAATGTGAAAGGAATCCCCAGAGGCACTTTGGGTCTTTTTACTATCCTCACAATAGTACATAAAAAATATATTTTATCAAATATGCTAATAAAATGTATACTCCATATAACCTGCAGTGTATGACCACTCATAAATAGTTAAACGATTGTGAAAGACCCTATTCCCAATATCTCAAATTAAATAATGAAATCTAGGCAAATTACTACATATTGCCACTCTTTATGTCTTCAAATAGGGAGTTCTTTAAAATCACACATAAAAAAAAGAATCAATATTCTGAATAAATGTCTAGATCCTCCAAAGTGCAAAATAGTGTAGATATTATTATTATTATTATTATTATTATTATTTTTATACCATGGGATCTGTACAAATCAAACCAAGGCATTAAGAAGAGCCTCTATAGTATTCTCATTGGGGTAAATAAAGTGATAATCCACTTTATAATAAGGTAGCTGGATAAAAAAGATTATTGTATTTATTTATCTTTAATATGAATGAATCATATGATCTCTATGAAAACAACACATCAGTATGATTAATAAAAAAAATGGTTTCTATGCATAACTCTCACATCTGCATTGTCATTGGTAAAGGCAGCTTGGTAAGGTACAGTATATTGACTGACCATTTTTCACAGGGCAGGAAATGCCACTTTTACACTCCCCTGGAAGCGGGAACCAGTGTTTTTATTCTAGTGAACAGGTGAGTAGGTGCCCCTGTGCATTGCTTTGCTCAGTGCCTATGATGCTGTTAAGATAACCCTGAATATTAGACTAGTGTATAAAAAAGTAATTTCATATTTATATACATGATATTTAGACATTGCTCAAACTTTTCTATATGGCCCAAGACATGGCTAAGCAGGCAGATATTTAGCATCATGGTTCTAATAAGACCTATTAAAAGATATGTGAAATGATGCGTAGACATGAGAACTATTGACCAGACATCAGAAATTGTCCAGTGAGTTAAAATCACAGCAAATTCACTAATTTCACAATATAAAAGTTCTAGTAGAATAAAGATGTGCAGTTTTCCAACATACCTGTATTCTACCTAGGCTTAATTCCAGTTACAAGACAGCGAAGGGGAATATTCATAAACACATTTATACAAAATCACATTAACAAATGTACCAAAGGCAATTTTACATACATATACTATAGATTGTTCTTCAAAGCTTTCACATAAGAAAACGTAATCATTTTACCATGGATTATATGCCTAAAAGTAGATCCCTGGTGGTCTATTTATGTGAAATTAGTTTATCAAATGTAGTTCTGCCTCTTACAGTTACACGGCTGACCTGTGATAAAGACACCAAAAATCGAATTTGAAAAGACCTTAATATTTCCGTACTTAGACAAGTGGTGGAAATTCTTCAGATGTTAATGGGAATGGAAATATTTAAAGTATTTCTTAAACAGCATTAATTGCATGAGGGGTGATAATAAACGGGTTTAGGTCCAGATTTCTGATTTTGGTGCAATCTAATCTCCAAGTAAAAGTTTGAGATGGGTCTGCATCAGATATTCCTTTCACAATTTAATCATTCCTACTAGCAATGGCGTTCTGACATCCAGGGCCCACTTTAAGTTTTAACAGTCCACACCACTTGGTTCTTTTACTTAACACTCCTGTTCCCTGTCATCCAACGCTCCCACTCTATGTAGCAGTTGCCTGGTAACCCCGGCATCTCTCTCTGATTACAGTCCTTTCTGGAAATTCCTGCTCGCTGCATTTGTGCTATATTGTGTGTAGAGTGTAGTGTGTTATTAGTGTTATGAACATGTAATATCCTGATTTGCCCGTCGGAAAAAGTGCAAGTGCTGCGCTAGGAAAGAGGTCACATGAGTATAAGCACCAAATAGACAATTAAATTGCAGGCATTAAATTGTCAATACAAATTTTATTTAATTATACAACCATATTACACATTAAAAATGAATAAAATAACCACAAAAACCATAGACCAATATATTGTGAAATATCACATACTGTATCTCTATTGATTATGCCGCAAATAAAATCCTTATGAAAAAACAGAACTGTGCATGTTGAAAGAAAGTTCCTTTGTAGGGAGACAAGAATATATCAAATAAATGAAGATATGTGAGGAAGATATACTTGGTCCTGTATGAAGCTAATCGATCCAGATATAACACTCCTTTAAATCTCCAGATAGATGCAGTTAGTAAAATAATACATGCTCTGCTTCCAATCGCCAATATAAGGTAAAAATGTGCTTACCAGCTAGCGGGCGCGCGTCCGCACCAGCTAGCTACGGGGAGAAGATTCGGCAATAGACGGTCTCCAAAAGAACCCTGCTACTCCCCTAGAGGAGGTCTTTTCCGAGTCAGGAGGAGAAATGTCCAGCATTCACGTTAGGCAGGTTCCAGAGCAGGAGCGATGAGCACTGTGAGTATGACTGGCTCTGTATTACTGGAGCACAATACAGAGTGAGGACAGAGGTGGATTTGAAGTAAATTCTTGGTCTGTGGTTATGTGGAGGGAAACAAATGAACTGACGCGTTTCTTGGTATAAAATACCACTTCATCTGATGAAGTCAGTGCCCCTGACCAGGGCCGGCAGAACCCGGTAAACGGGGTAAGCGTGGCGGGAGGGCGTCATGCCAGAGAGGCGCTTCCCTCCCGCCACGATCTCCTGTTGCCGCTGGTCCCGTCGGCAGAAAAAAAAAATGAACTTACTTGTATTGCGGTTCCGGGGCACGGTTAGTTAAATACCCACGTACGGAAGTATTATATGCACGGAAATGCACACTTAAAGATATGGGTGGTCGAGGCACTCGTAGGTCAAGGGACCAGGGACTGAACTATTTAAGGGGTGTGAAAATCTACATGAGGAAATGTTTTTTGTCAGATAATGGACATTTTCTGGTGCTTCACCTTATACAAGGCTAAAAATGACATAAGTCCCCTTTTTATTAAACGGATAGGCAGCAGGCATGTCCAGTTATGATGCTGTCATCAGAATAAACATTTTACAGTAGTAAAAGCAGAAAACATTCTTTTAATTCCCTCACTAATATTCTGCTCTAGATTTTTAGGATGCATTATTATGATTGACAGCGTTGGTAAATAACAGCTTCAATACCAACAAATTTCCCTGTTATCACAATATTTCTAGTATCAAAGCAATTGTACACATGAGGAAATGGATAACTGGTTGAGCCTGTGTTCCAAAAAAGGAATTTATCTGTTACTCACCATTAAATCCAGGCCTGGTGCTACCACTAGATGATATTAGCGCCAATGCAAGAGCTTCCTGGTAAAGAAGCACACACCTAAAAGAAATTTAGTGAAGGTGTTTACCAAGAACCAGGTTGCTGTCAGACATCGCTGCTCAACCCGAGGCACCATTGTTTGCCAACCAGGATGAACTCACCAACCTAGTGGAGTGAACCGGGCGTTCCAATGGCACTAGCAAATCTGCTACCCTTTGCTGTATGTCTGCTGAATAGTGAGGTGAATCCATTAAGCCGTGGACTGCTCAGTCACTGGTCACCCCTGCCTCTGAGCATCATAGATGACTAACAAAGAATCTGACTTATGAATTCCAAGAAGACGGAAAAGACTAGGATAGGCTCCAAAAATAAACAATTAACAGAAACAAGAAAACAAAAGCCTGACCTCTGCCCAATCTGGTCACTGCACAGTTAGAAATTAAGAAGTGTCTTACTACAGGCATCCTGAGTACATATATTGCAGCACAGATAGGGATTCACCTACCTTGATGCCAGGAACTCTTACCCTCTGTGGCTTGAGCAATGATCTTGTCCATCTCTGTACTGACCTATCATAAGGCAAGGATAGGGGTGCACCCTTGGGCTCAATCAATGTTCTATGAGCGTAGTCAATGAAGACTTAGTTACAACAGAGAAAGCCAATGCTCTAGACAAGGCATCCTCTGAATTTAGAAAAGCATCAGCAATATATCCTGAAGCTTCCTCAAGATTTTCCCCAAAAAAGGGGGTTTTGTAACTGATAACCTTCAAGTTCCATAATATAAAGTATAGAAAATATAAGCATCAGTAGTAGAGGCGCTTAATCCCGGTAGTAGCCTCTCAGATTCTAACAAATAGCAGAGAAGCTTCTGGAAATAGTTCCCCAACTTTCCAATGAACTCCTCACAGAGGGCTGTAATCAGAGCTCCGGCCGCAATGCAATTGAGGCCGGAGTTTTGAGAAATATGCTACTGCGCATGCGCAGTAATTTTGTAACATAATCTACATTACTTCTTGCAACGTAGATTGCATATATGCGGTCTTTAAGACCGTGTATATGCAATCTACCGACAGGCATCCTTTGAATATAAAACGAGAAAATTTGTAAGAAAAGTTCAAATAAAGTTATCAGTGAAAAAAACTGCCCAGCTTTGTTGGCATTTTTTTTTTTATTGAGTCAAAGGGTGATGATTTAATGCCAAGACAGTTTTTAACTGCCAACTCCAATGACTTCATCCTAACCCATGGTCACTGTGTCCACCAGATGGCTAAAAGAAAAATGCTATTTTTGTCAACAGTTTTGTTCTGAAGGGCAATGTATATGTGACTAATTAACATCAGATTCTTTAAAATGTGGGTGCAGCAATAATGCTTGATGTGGGTGTGGCACAACAGATGATGGGATCTGCTCAGCTTAGCTTCCCCATAATGAAATACTTTGTGATCAGACATTAATAGGCTAGGCCCATATAAAAATTATAAATAACAATAACAACATATAACTTATATAACTCACTTATAATCTTAAACCAAACAATAATTAACACTTTTTCATTAAGGTTTATATTAACCCTATATATGGGCACATAATCCATGGTGCCGCATGCAATTAACACTTGGCATGCTGCCGTTAATAGTACCAAAAGTCACAGCATACCCTGCAACACACGGGCAGCATGATGGCTCAGTGAATAGCACTTATGTCTCACAGTGCTGACTGAGGTCATAAGTTTGATTTCCAGACCAGGTCTTATCTGTGTGGAGTTTGCATGTTCTCCCAGTGTCTGCATTGGTTCCTCCGGGTGCTCCAGTTTCCTCACACACTGCAAAAGCATGCTGGTAGGTTAATTGGCGGCTGGATAAATTAACCCTAATGTGTGTATGTATGTGTTAAGGACATAGGGCCTGATCCAGACCTATGCCTATGCGCTGTGCTTACTAAAGCATAGCGTATCGGCGTCCACTCTCCCCGACACTCCCCCTGTGCGGGCGTATTTCCCATTGCTTACGCCGGCTAAAGGCTACCCTAACTTCAGCTGGCGTAAGCAATGGGTAATACGCTCGCACACGAGCGTACTACCGCTAAGCCCTCCCTCCCTCATTATATTACCTCCCCCTGCCCATCTTCACTAACCTTAACGTAGGGACGCTAGGGGGACGCCTCCTCCAGCGTCCCTATGCTGTTCCTACGGACAATTGTTGATTGGGCATTGCTGTAGCTATGCCGGGCAACATCTGCCCGGCGCATAAGCATATTGGCTTTTCAGCCAATCTTACGCTTACGCCCTAGCGATGGCGGGCGTAGGTCTGGATCAGGTCCATTATCACCATGTGTGCAGGGTCAGATTTAGAGAGGGGTGATTTAGTGAGTCAATATTAAATAAGGAGAGGGGTTCAAACTGATCATTAAACCGCCCCCCCTAAAATAAAATTCTAGATCCACCCCTACCTTACATAAGGGTCTACGGTGAACACTAGTCCCATGGTTAGACTCCATTTCAATGTGTACAGTCAATACCATCACCAACAAGGCCCTGATGCTTAGCACTGTAATTTCTGTGACTCACTGTGCCAAACCCTCTAAGGCCCAGATTCACATACCCGGATGTATAGCACATACGTCCGTAAATTACCGATAATAGCTACTGCGCATGAGTAGTAACTATTTTACGCAATCTACATATCATTTTGTTACGTAGATTGTGTATATGTGGTCTTATAGACTTAGGGGCTGATTCAGAGATGCGATTGCGAAAAGATCGCAAATATACGCACCTTAGGTAAGATCTTACCATGTTCCAGCCCACTGCATAAAGAGTCACTCCCCTTGCAAACAGCGGTGGATCTTAAACTTAGACCACCATTGACTTGCCCTAACTCTGCGCTGTCATTTGGGATCTTAAGTGACGTGGGATCGTTCATTTAAGATCCTATGTGTCAGCCCGCGCCCACTTTCCCTCATTTCCCTGCCTCCCCCCGCCCCTTTCCATGCAAATCCTTAAGATCTTAAAGATTCGCTGCACTTAAGATCTTAAGTGCTTGCGTGCAATTCAGACTTACGCTCTTAGCGAATTTACGCTGCTAACCGCTACGTAGACGGCGTTGCACTATTACTACGCATGCGCAGTTTTGCGAATTTTCTAGGATCTTAAATATACGCTCCTAAGTGCCGTGGAAATCGTATCTCTGAATCAGGCCCTTAAAGACTAGGGCCCAATGTGAATCCGGGCCCTAGTCTCTATTGTACAGTTACTAACAAGTATATTTATTTGGTGTGGTTTGTTCAATTATAGTTTCCTTCTGGTTTCTTATCTATAGCATCATAGGACTAACCTCCAACCTTCTTGTCCTATAGAATATGTTGATACAGATACTAATACATTTATTCTTTACATTTGTTGCGCAACCAAATCACTAATTTCCTGTAACTGTGAAAAATGTACAGAATTGCTTCCCGTTAACACCAAGATCTAATCAATTTTATCTGGAGCAAACAACCAGCAATTACAATAATTCCGAGTTCCTCAGTAATCCCAATCCACGTATCATTTAACTGCTAACCATTCTTCTTCATAATGGCTCATCAGGAATTGTATTGTCCAGTACAATTATTATTATTATTAGCGTTTATTTATAAGGCGCCACCCGATATCCATAGTGCTGAACAGAGACAATGGGAAATACAAATTAAACAGTACAATGCAAGAAAATATGGTACAAAATAGTAAAATAGTGAATACAGTGCAAGTATAATGCAAAAAACTTTGTTCAATATAAGATAGTAAAACAATATGCATTGTAAAATAAAGTAAACATACAATGTAGGATGTAATTGTAGAACAGGGTTGCCTACTACTCAGGGAGATCTGGGAGGGAAGAAATAGAATCCGGTAAAGTCAAATCGCCTCATTAAGACCGCCTCCTGTCAATCACTGCTATAATTTCGGGAGTCTTCTGGAAATTTCGAGAGAGTCAGCATCCCTGTTGTAGAAGCGGAAACAGAAGGGCAGAGGTAGTCACTAGCAAGAGAGAAGGTGAGAGACAGTCAGGGCCCCATCCTCTCCCATGGCTCCAGACTGGGACCCTTTGGAGGAAAAGCATGGCACCATTGTCCCAGCAGCAAACACATGCTCCTTTTTAATGTCAGTAAAAAATCCCACCATGATATTTAAACGCCTCTATTTGACCTTCCCATATGCCTGTTATATCTCCCCACATGCACGTCTATCAGATCTTCTATCTTCTACTACTTACAGATGAGCAACTTTGCTATCTCTAGATACATGATTAGACATCAGGTTTGCAGCAAAAACACTCATGTCCCTTGCCTTTCTTTTTGTTCAGTTTTATTGAAAGATTAATTTAATATCAGGTCACACCACATCCACAATATTCAAAGGTTTAGGGGATATGTTCTAGGAAAAGGAGGATGTCATTCTTCTGGATAAAAGTCTGATCCTTGACAACTCAATAATTAGCTAAGACCCAGGATACAGGATACATATAATATACAATTCTTTGGATAAGACTTGTGGCCAGATTTACTAAGCTGCGGGTAAGGAAAAGTGGAGATGTTGCCTATAGCAACCAATCAGATTCTAGCTGACATTTGTGTCATCAAGTCCCTCCCTTTCCCTTGCAACACTAGTAAACTAATGTTGCCAGGCAGGGAGGCAGGACTTGAGGAAACCACGAGCCTCAAGTTCCTTGCTGGAGATTTGCTGGCTCTCCTGGCATTCCGGGAGAACTGCCCGAATTTTGGGAGTTGGCAACTATGGGTAATTCCCTTCACACAGGAAATTATATGTCAATACTTGTCCCTTATAATACAAATATCCTTGTACTCCAATGATAGTGTTCATGCCTCTTTATTTCATCCCTACCCCTCCACCTAAGTCCTTCTACTACACCACCATCCAGCCTGCATGAGCACTGCGTTACCAGAATGGATCTGTATCGTCTGTATCCAGAATTATTTCCTGGCAAAACATTTTAACTATTGGGAGGAAGTGAAAGCGGTTCTGTTATGTTGTATGGGGGAGGGGTGGTAATTGTATATGGTATATCACCACCAAATACCTGGCCAAAAACCCAGGTCTCTGTAAAAACCCAGATATTTGGTAATGATCTGAAACATCCCTTTGTCAGCTACCCAGGTCTAGTGACCCAGGATTCAGACCCGGGTAAAAAAAAAGGGTTTTTCCCAGGTCGCTCACAGGTAGGTTGCCAATGTGAAAGGTCTTAGGTTGTTTTTCAACCTAGCTTTTTCACATTGCCCCCTGATTGGATTTAAGCCGTATTTAACTCCACGAAAACCTAGGAAATTCATGGGAGATGTGAGACGGTCAGACCGAGGAAATTCACGGTTTTTGTGGACTTTTGTGGACTTTTGTGGACTTATAACGCAGGTTTTTTATTTACCTGGCATTCCGCTCAGGAAGAACCCAGGTTTTTCTGAGGTGGTGATGTGAAAGCGGTATAAGGGCCCTTTCGTACAATCCAGATGTCTGCACAATCCCCATTTTATGTGGGGTCAGTACAGAAATCTTATGGCAGGGTTTGGCTCTCGTAACTCTATACAAGTGAGTGGTGTGGCCTCCCCTCATCAGTATGGTACTTAGGATGCTGCAGGGATCTGGCATCGGAGCTCTGACTGCAGTGTCAGCAGAGTGTCTGTATCTGTATCTGGTCCTATATTGTTACAACATTTTTTAATTAGTTACATATTAAACTTCACTGAACTGCATTGTTATATTTTATTTATATTTAAATAAAATCATGTAAAGAGGAATTTTCACCAGTAATCTCAATGACAATTTATCTGTCTTGCATTTCATCCTCCACAAAGTAATTCAAGAAGGGAGAACATTTAATATATCAAATGATTTAGGGCCGTATTCAGAGATCCGTTTGCAAACGCGAATGCAAATAGACGCACGCATGTAGCTAGGAAAACCTAGCCACCAAAACCTCTGACACTCCCCTCACAAATACGCGCTCTCGTAGACTTACACATCCATAGACCACTTGTTTCTTTCCGTGTGCAGTTGCGTGCGTTTGTGTCCTCCGTGCGCGCAATTCATGATAGTCGCGCCAACATTCCTTCACTAATATGCCTCCCCCCACCCATTTTTATTTAAATTATCACGTGCGTATGTACCCACGCGCAATTCAAAGGTCTGTGCCTAATGGACTTAGGAGAATATAATTAACGTAGATTGCGTGCCAGAAGTTACTACGCATGTGCACTTCATCCATTCGCAAAAATATGCATGCATCTCGCTCTGTAAACGGATCTCTGAATCAGGCCCTTATTCTGTAAGTACTAACCCAGCAAGATTCCTTCAGGGTTCTCAGCAAAATGAAGAGGGAGGAATGGGGGCAGTTCATTAGTGAGTTTTTTTTTAATGATTAGCTGCATTTTTAAGTTAAGACAAGTTAATGTGACGGTCATCTAGGCCCTGATCCACATATAAGAAGGAAATAAGTACGCACAGATTCGCAGAAGTACGCACTTAAGTTTCAAGTCAACTCCAATGACGCTCCCCTCGTTCTAATGGTTCTTTGCTGACTTCCGCCTCCATAGAGCTACCTTAACTCTTTGTGCAGATTTTGCTAAAGTACGTGTGGAGTTTGCTAACCCAACCCATTCAGCCCTATTTAAATGCCCCCTGCCTCTCAAATTTTCTTAGCTTCCAATTTACGGATTACGTTCACGCCCCTTCTTGCGGGTATCATTATGCTCAGAGTTTAACTCCATGTGTAACGGGTTTCCGTGCATAACATGTGGCCGGTGTATATTTAGGTACGTTATTAAGTGTAAATCAGGGCCCTACTGACTAGACCAGTGGTCGAATTGGAAATTTAGAAGTGGTGGTATGAAAATATAGAAATAATAGAAGTGAATGGAGATTTATAGCATTTCTTTGGTAGCAGTGATGGTATGACATACCCCGTATAGCCCCTTACTTTGAGCCCTGGATTAGTCAGTGATATGAATGACAAGTAGGCTTGTATAAGGTGTGATTAAAGGCATCAGTTTGAGAAACAATGCTGGACAGACAGGTGTAAAGGTACAGGAGGTGAACCAAAAAGTACAATAGCAGACAAAAACACAGGGTGAAAGAGAGGTGGGAGGTGTAAGATGGAGGTAATGGTAATCTAGGTGAAAGACCAAAAGAGAGCCATCATAAAACATTGCACGGTTTTCTCCCTTCCACAGTTCCATCAGGGCCTGATTCAGACCTACGCCATATTTACGGCAGGCGTATGTGTAAGATCGGCTATTATGCCGATCTGCTTATGCGCCCGGCAGATGTTTGCCGGTGTAACTAGGGATTTCCTTTGCTGAGGATTTGGCGTCCCTAACTGTAGCGTAGTTACGGTTGAAGGGGCGTTCCAAAGTTAAGCTTGCCATAACTACGCTACAGTTAGGGAAGGTAGGCGGGAGAGGCAGAGAAATTAGGCTAGAGGGGCAGTTATGCTGGCTAAAGTTAGGGTAGCCTTTAGCCGGTGTAACAGAGTGTAACTACGGCAGGACATGGGGGAGTGCATAGATGATAGTTCTGGATCAAGCCCATAGACACATGGGGGTAGATCCAGAGCTACGTATGCGAGTGTTTTTACGCAAGCCGCTAGCTTAAAAGCGCCCATTAGTACTTACTGCGCATGCATGCGGCAGATGTTACGCCATGTAACATATGGGCCAGTCACAAGCCGTATGAGCCAGTCACGTATCTTCAGAAATACTACGAAAGAAGGGGAGTGCCAGCCATATGACTCCCGTAATTACGCTTCGGAGGCGGGGTGGGGCATTTAATTCATACAGTATGGGCATGCTTAGGCTCGTAAGTACGTGAGGCCTATACGTACGTCAGTACCTACACTGTGTAAAGTTAAGGTAGGGTTCGGGAAGTGTAAGACGTACGTGTACGTTTGTACATGTGAGGAGAGTGGCAAGGGGAGTCCATAGTAAATATGCAACGTACTGAAAATGTAGCTCTGGATCAGGCCCATGGTATAATGATAGAAGGGACACTTTACCTGATGTGAAAACTGGAATGTAACATTTTTATTGAGTCACTGAGTGAGCAACAGTAGTCGAACATCTTTGTTTTAACAGAGTGGTTCCTATAAATATATCTTCTGTTCAGTAACACATTTGTTCCTGTTTGTGCTGGATGATTTTGCTTGGGATATCTTTGAGTATTGGGAGGTATATAATATTATAGCCTTTAGTCATGGAAGAGGCATGGCATCATCGTGGTTATCAACACTGTTATTTATACACGTTGTCAATCTTTAACCATTAATTAACCGAGTTGCTATCATTTTATAACTTTATTATAGGAAAAAAATAAATATCAGACGCATTTCTCATTCCTGAGGATCTTGCTTCGGCGCCGGACTGATCTTCTCGATGGAGGACACAACACGGCTCCTCTCCCCAGCATTTCTTGTGTGTGATGTGGTTGCTGCTCTGAGTGGTTGTATTTCAAACATGACACAGATGCCAGATGAATGGCGGCTGTATCCTTGTTCATAAAGCTTTGAAAAAACAAATTTGCTATTAGGAAGGGGAACCTATTTTACAGTAGGGTTAGGCTACGGCAGCTGCAGTGGGTGAAAGGTTAGGGTTAGGCTGCGGGGCATGGAGGGTTAGGGTTAGGCTGTGGGGGTATGGAAGGTTAGGGTTAGGCTGCAGGCATGGAATGTTAGGATAGGGCTGAAGAAGGGAAAGGTTTGGGTTAGGCTGTGGGAAAGGGAGGGTTAGGGTTAGGAAAGGGTTAAAGATTAAGTTAAACACTTACTTTTTTAGCGGATAACTCTTCGCGACTCCTGGATCTCATCACCAACGCCTTCTAAAATGCAGTTTCGAAATAAAGACCATCGTAACAGTGAACCACACTCTTCTTGTGTGCAGACTGGATTATTTTTTTTATCTTTTCTGCCAAACTGCTTACCTTAAATTATCTTACAAGAGGGGTGCCGGTCCCCGCTTAGAACAGCCCTATTTCAATAGGGCCGTATTCTTCCAGCCAGTTTCGAACTGGCTGTGACTTCAATTGCACATGCCTCGATGAGGCATAGCAATCGATCCACAGAGCAGGAAAGGTAAGGAAAAAAGTCCTCTAATCCTTTCCCTAATTCTAACCTTAACCCTCCCCTCTCATTACCCTAAACCTAACCCTCCCTTCCCCTCAACCTGACCCTAACCCATCATCTCCTGCAGCCTGACCCTAACCCTCCCTCCCCTGCTGCCTGACCCTAACCCTCTCGACCCTGCAGCTTGACCCTAACCCTCCCTTCCCCGCACCCTGGAGAGGTTACTCACCTTTCCCTGTGGTCCAGAGGTAGCGGCGGTAGCGGTATTTCCAAATAAAAAAAAAATTCTAAACTGGGGAGTATTCGAAATAGGGACATCCGAAAAGGAACTTTCGGATGTCCCTATTTTGGAAATCAGATTTTCTAACCGGAGACTGACAACGTTACTAGTGTAATATTTGAAACGAGCATTATAATAATGAATGTTCTTCATGTTGTTATGTACAACATTACTGATTTCCCGAGGCCTGTAACTTGGTGATATCACAATAAAACAGATATATTTATACAGAAAAATATGGAACCAATAAGACGATGCTTTTGTTGCCGGACCATAATATGATGACACAATTTTTATATAAAGGAAGTAATTTTTATTAAGTTAAACTTTCTCTTATTTCCTACTGCAAGCATTTAGGGCTCTATTTACTTACCTTCCTCGTTCCCTGTGAACGGAGCTGCATCATCGCTTATCATCACAGCGAGCCTGGCAGCTTCGCTGACAGGATTTACAAATACTCACCCCTCCTGCGAGGTCCCGCGATCAGCCGCCGGGTCCGCTCAGTACTTCATATTCATGCGATGCATGAATGAAGTACTGCACATGCGCAGTAGCTGTCAATCCGGACACTACACATGCTCAGTGCTTCTCTTTAGGCACTTTGAAATTTTCCCAAGTCCTGACATGAGAAACACTGCGCATGTGCAGTGTATTCATGCCAGGACCGGACAGCTGCAGCCCGATGGGACGCCCGGACAGGTGAGTTTAAAGATTTATTTTTATTTTCAGTTTTTTATTGATTTTTTTTTTACCCTCCGGCAACATTGCTATGTATTCCGATGGTCTCTCCATACATACCCCCTTTTCCTCCCCCTAATAACAGCTATTAGGGGGAAGAAAAGAGGGGTGTATGGGGATATCGCCGGAATACTTGACACCAGTTTTGAAGTGAAAACTGGCCCATCGCATTAAAATGATCTTTGTAAATAGAGCCCTTAATTTCAAGAACAAATAAATGAAAGTAATGAAGGTTTGCCAGCAGGGGGCAGTGTGTATACATAGATCCACTCTGAAACAAAGGAAGCATACAAGAATCAGAGCTAGACCTTGGTGAATTCACATGCCATTTGACTGAAATCTGATAATGTTAGCTTACTAGGAGCCTACTTAATATCTTTCGGCTATTATGTCATCTCTATATCTTATCTGACAGTTTTCAAAATCAGCATTTTATGTACAAGTAGCACTGTGTCTTAAAGGTCAGAGTTGCTACAAGAATGCATCATGCTGTTATATTTTTTTTATTTGGACATTTCACCAAAGAATTTATATTATGCTCCAGATAAAAATACTGTATTTATGAGATGACCTTATTCCTAACTTTGTAACCAAATATAAAATCATTTCACATGCCCAATTTCTGGATTGAAGTTGAGACCAGTCCTTTTGCAGAATTTGGAACTTTAATAATTGTATTGCATGCAGAAATGAATGACAGCAAGTGATTGGGGAGTCAGTTATGCAGAGACTCGAGTCTTAATATCAGGATATAGGATTAGAACCAGACTTCTGCACAAGTGGGGAGAAGCCACGATCGTAAACTAACATTTCTGATCCTTCCTTAATTAAGATGATCACTTAATATTTAGCAGTAAGGCTTAGCATGTCCTTGCTGTAATATTTTATACTCGCCCTCCCAGTAGTGCTGGCGCTACCAGAAGTTTTATCAATGTGGAAAGGGACAGTATTGCAAACTCTCCATAATAACCACAGAACCATCGAAAATGTTCTAGAAAATGGACGAATCCTCATTTCAGAGGGGGTCTATTTACAAAGATCATTTTAATGCGATAGTGCCAGTTTTGAAGTAAAAACTGGCACTTATATAATATTTACAAAATGCCAGAGCGGAGTTTTACACTCTGCTCCCGGCGTAAGACTGACGCCAGCTCAGGAATACATAACAATAATCGCTTAGTAAAAAAAATGAATAAATAAAATTTTTTTTTTTGATAAGTAAAAAAATAAATAAAGCAAAAAAAATAGAAAAAAATATGTAAATAGTATAAAAAAAAATATGTAAATAGTAAAAACTAACCGGTCTGGGCGAGTGTATCTCATGTCGGGAGTTGAACATTTCAAAGTCCCAAATGAGAGTTACTGCGCATGTGCAGTGTATTCATGCATCACATGAATGAGAAGTCCTGCGATGACCCGGCAGATCATCGCTGGACCTCACAGGAGGGGTGAGTATTGGTAAACACTGGGAACGAAGCTGCTAGGCTCGCTGTGAAGATAAGCCAGCCTGATGCAGCTTCGTTCACAGTGAAATGAAGCTTTATATAAATAGACCCTATAATGAGATCTAAATGCATAGATCAGAACTTAGGGTCCATTCCAATATGTATATTTTACGTAATTTATCTAAAATTATAATGTATAAATGTCTCTGTCTTAAATTTAATTTTTATTTCAGGTTTTTATTTTGTGTGTCACCAATGAATGTGAGAACTAATAACATTTCCTTTTTGAATTCAAGTAATCCCAGTTTCCTAATTCTGTTTGGTTAAACACTTCATTTTCTTTTTATTATACTCTAGTTTAGTTAATCTTAACCACAAAAAAATGCAATGAGCATTTTACTTGTAACTTTAGAATTTAATAAAACGGATGCTATAGACATGTAGAGCCTTACAGCAGTTTGCTTTCCAATTTGCTGTCTGTCTCTCTGTAATATTTTTCATGGGAAAAGATTTTAATATTTGTTGTATATTTATGCAGGTGTCAGGTTGACATATATTGGCATTTTAGTAATGTGTTTAGAGAGATAATACATGAAAGGATAAATGAGGTTTAGAACTATAGCTAAATTTCCAGTATTGCTTGAAAAAAAAAGTTTTACATAACAATAAAAAAAAACAATAACAAAACAAAAACAGGCCATACTAACACACTCCAAGTGAGTTTATAGCATGTTTGCCCTGTTACACTAGCATAGCAGATAACTTACACAATCTGCGAATCCACCAGTTTTAAACTCCAATCTGTGTATAATTTAAAGCTGTGTACACACCATACACAGGGTTGCTGAATTCGGGCATTTCTCCCGGTATCCTGGGAGAGCCGGCAAATCTCCCGCAAGTGACTTGGGGCCTGTAGTTTCATGGGGGTATATTTACTAAAGTCGATTTTGCAAAAATAGACCAAAGTCCCGGGACTTTGCTGCCGATTATGCCATCGCCGTATTCACTAAAGTCACAGTCCCGGGACTTTAGCCTTTAGCAAAATCGACCAGGCAAACATCGCTGGACAAAAATCATCCAGATGTTTACCATCTAAAAAATACAAATCACTGTATTCACTAAAGGCGATTTTACAAAATCGTCAGCAAAGCGCAGAAAAACAAAGCGCCCCATGCTGTACCTGAAAAACACGTCAATATATTTGACATGTGTTTTTCTGTTTCCAAAATGCAAGCACAGCATGTTTTGAATGCTTAGCATGGCTGCGCTGATAGAACTACAAGGCTCAGCATTGCTGAGCCTTGTAGTAATATCAGCATCAGCATGTTAAGCCTTCTAAGCATGCTGCGCTTTAGCCGATGAAAATAAAAAATGTAAAAAAAAAAACTGTGTAAAAAAAACATACACATGTCGTATGAAATACACATTTACAAACCATAATATTGCCCCCTACCATCTAAAATTAATACAGGTGGCCACATTGTGTTTTAAAAAATTTCTGTTAAACTAGTGTGTCGCATAAAGTAATAAAAAATATTTCTGACTCACCGTTTAGCTGTCACCATTCTTGAGACGAGTTGCTTGTAGTTTCTTCTTTCTTTGCAGTTAATCTTTTCCAGTTGCTTGAAGAATCCTGTCCGCTAGCTTGAAGACGATGTTCCGGTCCTTCCTTCTGCTCTTTGGCCTCTTCTGGCACTTGCCCTGATGACAGGCTCCTTCCTCTTTATGGGCGCCGCTACTAATGACCATTTGGACACTAGGGGGCACCCTTTTATACAAATTATGATGACATATTTTCTATAAAAGGGTGCCCTCTACTGACCAAATGGTCATTAGTAGCGGCGTCCAAGAAGAAGACAGAGCCTATCATTGGGGCAAGTGCCAGAAGAGGCTGAAGAGCAGAAGGAATGACCAGAACATCTTCTTCAAGCAAGCGGACAAGATTCTTCAAGTAACTGGAGAAGAAAAACTGCAAAGAAAAAAACTACTCGTAACTCTTCCCAAGAATGATGACAGCTAAACGGTGAGTCATAAATATTTATTACTTTATGCAACACACTTCAGTTTAAAAGAAATTTAATACAAAACAGTGTGGCCACCTATCGTAATTTAACAGAGTAGGGGGCAATATTATGGCTTGAAAATGCTTATTTTATGCACACATGTATGTAAATGTATTTGTGTATGTATTTTGGACACTGTTTTTTTTTCCCACCGTATACAGCGCAACATGCTTAGAAGGTTTAACATGCTGATGCTGATATTACTACAAGGCTTGTAATTCAATCAGCGCAGCCATGCTAAGCATTCCAAACATGCTGCGCTTGGGTTTTTTTTTTAACATAAAGCAACTGGTATTTTTCAAGGGAAAATCACTGTGCTTCTGTATAGAATCGATGCCTAACGACTGGGATTTAAATTCGCGGGTAAAACTTGTCGGTTAGTGAAAACCGTGATTTTTACTAAAAAATCATGGGAAAATCACGATGAGACTGATCGATTTTAAATCGCTTGTAAAAAGAGACCTTAGTAAATGAGGCCCATGGATACCACGGCCTCAAGTCTAGTATACTAGTGTTGCTAGAGACAGGGAGGGACTTGATGACGCAATTTGCGCCATCAAGCCCCGTCTCGATCACTGTTACACCTAAAAATGGGTAAGTCAGGGGCGGCTCTGACCCCTGCATGCATCTATAGCTTCCCTCCAGGATCTCCCGGAGGAAGGCTGTTAAAAGTCCACTATATAATTATATATATATATATTAATATAAAATAAAAGTGTGTATGTGCAAGCTACTGATCGGATGACACTCTACCCAATAGCTGGAGTGCATACATATATAACTGTGCAGCTCAACTTGTGTATAAAATGTTTAAAAAAAGTAAAAAAAAAATCAGGTTGTGCCCAGGAAGGGGGGACCCACGCTGTTTTTTCAGGCCTGACCTCCCTTGGTGAACCAGTTCTGGTGCCCACAGACTTGGGGATGTCTGGAATCGTGGTGGGGGACCCCACTGTGCAGGAACCCCCATCTATGGTTTCAGCAGGCTGATTAAGCCTAGTGCTGGTAGCAGTAAAATCCTGGGCTGTTATGCTGCTTGTTCCCCCTTAATTTTCTGACACCAGCACAAGGCGTGTACAGCCCTATTGCTGGTTTAAAATAGAAGCAGACCACACCTAAGTTTTCTTTAACATTTTTATTTATTTCTTTAAAATTATTTTAAATAAGCTAATAATAATCATAAAGAGTGCTATGGTACTCCACTGTCAATATGAACTGGTGTTTTCAGTACCGCACATTATGCAAATTTTACTTACTTTCCTGATGCTGTGTTTATATAATCTGTCTAGTGTGTACAAGTAGCAGATATTTTCTTGGAGATAATGCTACAATTTGCAGTTAATGATTGTGTAGTGTGTTTGCAAGATATACATTCTCTTGCAATACCTTTCAAATAAAATAGTCTATCGTCTTACAATCTGTCAAGTGTGTACCCAGCTGAGAATTGTGTTTATTTTTATTACTTTTCATATCACAGTATTTAAAAACAAGAACAACTAAACTAAGTAAATTGCAGATTTTTTTTTTTACCCTTTATATTAAAATAAGAATAATTTATGTATTTTTCTATATGATTATAACAAGAATAGTTTTATTTGCTTAATATCAAGGTGAGTTGTAAAAGGCAATCTAAGCATATAATACACAACACATTTTTATTCACTTCTAAAACTTTACCTCTATAGATTTAAAATGTTCCATGTCCTTTCACAGTATTGAGCAGCGGTCGTGCTCTCAGTCACATTTGTATTTTATTAGGTTTTAATGACACACATTTTCCACTGTTTAAATCAGGTTTTATGTCACAAACCTGGAAAGTACCTTCAAACTAGCTGCAAATGAAACTGTATCACTTTTTTTTAATGGCAAACTGAAATTTCCCACCCACCAAGTGATATGTCTGAGCTTGCATTAGTTCACCATTAATAGCACTTGGAGCAGGAACAACATTTAAAGTGGACTTGTCACCATGAATTAACATTTTTGGATTCAACATTTGAAACGAATGGCCAATCATCCTAACGGTTTCCTTAAAAACGCTTACATTTTATTGGCTAAAAAAAATTTTGTTATCAATTTATGATATGAGTAGTAGAAGTCAGTGTATGCAATCATATGTTCAAAATTATTATAAT
>WWET01004436.1:76465-99381 GCA_011038615.1 Limnodynastes dumerilii | reverse complement strand
CAGGAAGCCTGTACAGCTAGCTGAATGACTGGCTGTAGAAACTCCTTTCAGTCGTCTGTGGCTCCTCTACCTCCTGGCCAGAATTTCCTTTAATATACTGTGGAGTCCTTACCTGAATCAGGGAGACTCGGTGGTCAGTGGTGTCATGAGATAGACACGTCGGTTCTCCATGGCGCTCCGGTGGGTCTGGAAGGATCCATCGGGAACAAATGGCGAGGCAACGAGTCATACTGGGATGTCCCCACTGGACATGATTGGTCAGCGGAGGCGGACACATAAGAAGGGGCAGCGGTGAGCCAATCCGGGCTAGTTGCGTCATTGACTTCGCCCATTCCAGAATGCATAAAGCCACGGCAGGGATAAAGTGCAGTGTGCAACAGAGTGATGACCAGGAAGGAGCAGAAGGAGGAGGCAGCACTGGAGGCAGGAAGCGGTGCACGTTGGAGTGGTTCCCAGTGTTCAGTCAGTCACCCAGAGCAGTGCAAAAGAGCTAATAGGATCATGGGTGTCTGGGTTGTGCCGGCTCTCTCTCTGGGCCACCAAGTAGGTGGCCATGCTCACTAGACCACCAGGGTACCATGCCCACTCCCATGGTACGAAGGGGAGACACCGCCACGCCACCTAGACCACCAGGATTGTGCCCACTTTCATTACATAAAAGGGGAGATACTGCCATGCCCTCTAGACCATCAGTGTATGTGACCATACCCACTGGGCCAAGGAAACTCTGCATGTTTATTTGGCTACAGGGTTGTGGAAACTCATATGTGAATCTGCTGCACTGTATATTCCTACGGTGGGGAACAATCCCTGGCAATACAAGTGCAGGCCCTGGCCCTGGCCCAAGGGGGAAACGTTTATTCCTTGTTTTGGGCCTTCTCAGAATAGGGGTATTTAGCACTGGACTGGGCTTTAAAGTATTGTTTATTAAGTACAGTTTTGGTAATTGCTGCTTGTTCAGTTTGTTTAAGGTAGATTAAATAATCAATTCTCCACAGTTGGCAGTAAAGTAGGTAAGTTGTAGGAGTAGTCCCCATAGTAGTGACGTTAGGCCCTGATTGAGAGTTAAGTAGTAGGCCAGGCTGCTTGTGTTTCGCTTATGGATCTCTGCATCAGTTGAAAGACGTCCAGACCAGAGCTGAGTGGCTTTCATCTCTCTATCTGTGTGTCTGTCTGTTCCCCTCCCATCACGGGTGCAGGCGGAACCTGCAGACGAGGTTCCGCTCTGCTTGTCAACTGATTGGTGAAAAAAGGCTGTTTCAATCAGCCCCTGTTATGACCTGTCTCCTCCACTAGAGACCTCCCTGCTCCCTCTCCAGATTATTTGCAGTACTGGATTCCACTAGAGGGGCTGCTGTCCTGGCCTGTGTCTAAATCATTTGATTGCGGCTCATTATCTGGAATCTCACCCACCTGTTCAGACTGCATTTAAACCAGCAACTTACACACTGTGCTGGTTCATT
Organism: Limnodynastes dumerilii; assembly: GCA_011038615.1. NCBI lineage: Eukaryota > Metazoa > Chordata > Amphibia > Anura > Limnodynastidae > Limnodynastes > Limnodynastes dumerilii. The sequence continues at coordinate 97,918 of WWET01004436.1, read as the reverse complement.
GAAGTTATGCCGCCTGTCTGGTCTCTGCTCCTGTGTTCCAGCTCCTTTGTCTCCATGCGGTCCCTGGATTTATCTCTGTGCAGTCTCCACGTTTATCCTTGTGTCTTCAGTGGTACCTGGTCTCCCGTGTCTTCAGTTATTTTTCCTGGACTCCTCAGTCTGCTGATCCTGCTTTATACAGCTATGCTGCACACTCTGTGGGCTTGTTTTGTACTTTCTTGCATACCCCCTGTGGATGTTTTACACCTGCATATTTCTCCTTTGGACTCTGTGCATTCCCAGTATTCTTGTGTTTTCTATCTGTTATCTGTGCTTATTCCTGTACAGGGCCGCCATCAGGGGGGGACAGCCAGGCCTAGTGTCCCGGGCCTGGACAGAGAGGGGGGCCCGACATAGTCCCAGGCCTCCTCTCTGTCCTGCTCACCATACCTAACAACTGTCCCGATTTCCGCGGGACAGTCCCGATTTCCGCGGGACAGTCCCGATTTCGGTGCACTGTCCCGCTGTCCCACGTGTTGTCTTGTTTGTCCCGATAAGCAGAGAAATGCTTTTTTAAATTTTATTTATTTAAGCTACAATTAGCCAGTTGTCCATCAGGTGGCATTGTGACGATCTGGTAGAGGACGCTCCGCATGCAGGAAATCACATCTGCAGAGTTCCTGAGTGTCACTGTCTTCAGCCAGTATCCAGCATGTCTCCCCTGCTACCACTGCCCTGCTCTGTACTGGTGAGTGGCCTGGGGACCCCTACCCTATGCTTTGCTTGTCCTATCTGCATGGGCTGTGAATAGCTGTGGAGGGATACAGATAGTGAAAGGACCAGGGAGACTAACAGCCATAACAAGGGGGCAGGTGAAGGCTGGCACTGTCAATGAGGGGCAGATGTAGGCTGTCAATTGGGGGTAGACATCACATTGGAGGCTGGCACTGGCAATAGGGGGCTGATTGAGGCTGGCAATAGGGGGCAGACATGGAGGCAGGCCCTGGCAATAAGGGGCATAAGGAGGCTGGCACTGGCATTGGGGGCAGGCAGTGGACTGTGGAAAGCTGTGCAGTGATACAGATAGTGAAAGGACCAAGGAGACTAACAGATATACTAGGTGTATGCATGTAAAAAAAAAAAAAAATTCCATGGGGGCCCCCGCATATTTTCAGTCCTGGGCCCCACAATTTCTGATGGCTGTTCCTGTATTATCTGCATACTCCTGTGTTGCATTCCAGTTCCATCTGTTTCATCCTGCAATAAACCTTCCCAGTTCCTGAGCTACTGTTTTGTATCGTCCTACCAGTCGTAACAAAATGAATAAAATTATTTAAGCCAGAACAGCGGCCCCTCTGGTGGAATCCAATACTGCAAAGATTCTCTGAGGGAGCATGAGAGACCTCTAGTGGAGGAGACAGGTCACAACAGGGGTTGATTGTAAGCCTCAGCCTGCCTCTTTATCGCCAACCAGTTGGCGAGCAGAGCAGAACAGAGGCTCCGGCCAGTGATGTCTTATACCTCGCCTTCACCCCTATCTAGGCCCTGTTATTTACCCTGTTTATCCTTTCAGATCGGGGAGGTGACAGCTCCAATCAAAAACTGACTCATACACGATGGCACGAATTTGAAAGATCAGGTAGAACCACTCGTGCAAAGGTGGGAGGTTGGAGTGATATTGTGCTCCTTACAATATAAAAAATAATTTACATTGTGGCATTTTAACTGGCATAGGCAAGAAAATATTTATTCTGCAGGAAACTTGCAAACTACAACAGTTAGAAAACTTAGTCCCATAAATTTTGTCCTGTCCCCTATGGGAGCGATTGTATTGTGCTCTACAGAGCCATTCAGATTTCTCTTCCGCACAGACAATGGAGGATGGAGTTTCAGTGAGAGCAACTGGGTCACCACTTTCAACTCCCATTTCCTATTCTAGGGAGTTTAAAACTACTAAGAAAAGGTCAGATTTTATGAGAGCTTCTTCTCTGCCATCTTCAAAGAAAGTTACAAAAAGAGAATATAATACCAGACAAAAATGTCTCTGACTGTGATCCTCTGATATAATCAATCCTGCTACAGAGCTTGTACTAAGGATCTCTAGACATACGTACAACAACTCCTTGGGGCATATTTAATGGAAATTTAAAAAAAGGAGGTTTTGCCCATAGCATCCAATCAGATTCTAGTTATCTTTTTCTAGAATGTTTTTTTGGTAAATGAAACATTGTATGGACAGATAAGGTAGCCCTATGGCACTCGTAAGTTCCATAAGGTACCTTAAAATGGGGGTTGGGTTGGGGGCTGGAAGAGTGAATTAGGTGCACATCTGCCAGCACCTAACTCACTCATAAGTGTGAATCAGGCCCTAAGTGAGGAAGCTTATACCTGGGCTAAACCATGTTGATTTCGGGGGGAGTCAAGTTAATTGCATGCAGGGATATATCTTTGTATTGTTTACTGCACACAGATAGTGACCAGCTTTACTTTTACACTGTTATACACATACATATAGACTTGGGATAGGAAACATCACCTCTTAGCTCTAATACTGTTTGCAACAGATTAATTATGACTCCCCTGCAATCAACATGGTTTAGCCCCAGAGTAACTTTCCTCTCTTAGGACCTGATTCACACTTAAGAATCTTCTTAAAATAAGAACTTAAAGTCACACCTGGGCAAAACCATGTTGTTTTCGGGGGGAGTCAAGTTAATTGTATTTTTTGCAAGCGGGAATACATCTTAGAATTGCTTACTGAAAACAGATACTGACCAGCTTTACCATCACACTGTTATTTAGACTTGGGCTGGGAAATATCACCTCTCAACACTAATACTGTGTACAATAGATGAAATATGACTCCCTTATTTTAAGAAGATTCTTAAGTGTGAATCAGGTCACTAATTTCAAGCTCCTTCTTAAGTCTGGATCCAGCCCATGAACTCTTCTTTTCCTACTTTGAAGCTCTAATAAAACACCTCCATATATCAGTTTGGGGGTAGGATACAATGATGTTCACTGAAGCTATCTACAGAGGGAGAGCATCATTGTTACAGAATCATGCAAGCAGAGATCTTTCTTGTGCATGGTATATCAGCTGAACTATCGATGTCTGACACAGACACAGAGCCTGATTTACACGAGAAAAGCTGCAGCTTTCTTAGGTGCGCATATTAAAGAAATTTTGTACTGCACAATGGTGACTATGCAATGTACGTAGCATTTAGGAACGGAAATATACTACATGCAGTCTTTAAAAACTGCAAGTAGTTTTTTAAGTAAGTAGAGCCAGTGCAGCCTCCTTACAAATTTAAGAAAAGTAGGTGGGTGGGGTGGGGGGGATATTTAAACGATGCGGCTAAGGCGCGGTTAAGAATCTCCATGTGTATTTTTCTTTTTAAGAAGCAAAATATGCAAAGGAACTTAAGGTAGCTCTATGGCACTCTTAATCGTCTTTAGGTTCTTGAGAACGGTGGAGTGGTTAGTGAGGTTACTTTAAACTTAGGTATAAACACAGAATGGAAGTTGCTCGATCAATTTATAGGTAAATGTAAAACAGGTGCATGAAAGGCAGGGGGTAATCTGCTAGCCACAGAAATAAAGGGAAAAAACTTTAAACTTAGGTGCAGATCACTGCAAATCTGCACCTTCTTATTTCACACTTAAATGTAAATCAGACCCACAGTATCTATGAGGTATCTATGAGGTATCTGTGAGGTATCTATGAGGTATCTATGCGGTATCAGTGAGGCATTTATGAGGTATCTATGAGGTATCTGTGAGGTATCTGTGAGGTATCTATGCGGTATCAGTGAGGTATCTATGCGGTATCTATGAGGTATCTATGAGGTATCTATGAGGTATCAGTGAGGTAAAATAGGTGACCTAAAGAGACACCTTTCCTTAGCTTGCGATGACGGGTTATGCACACATTGGGGTAGATCCAGAACTACGTTTGCAATACGTTTCCTCGCGTAGCGTATTTACGCGTGCGTACCTTCTATACACTCCCCTAGGCACACCCCTTGAATGTACATATTTTGACCAAGATACGCTTTCCAAACCCTACCTTAACTTTTGGCAACATAACAGATGTGATCCGCTCACGTACGTATGTATTTCAGACGTATTTTTGAGTCCCGTAAAATTGGCACGGCCACACGTAAGTATTTGCACGACACATACGTGAATGGCCCATACGTTCACATATTTTCTATGATGCACATGCGCAGTACTTATAAAAACGTTATTTTACGTATCCGCCACACGTAATTTCGCTCACAAGCATTGTTCTGGATCTGGCCCATTATTAGTAAAGGCCACCTACAAATACAGTTATAAGTTGATACACTTTAAGCTTCTGCTATTGTATTTTTATACAATGTAGTGATTATGATTTTCCTCTTACTGTTTTATAGATGAAACAAATTCAGTCTGCAGCAAATCTTCAATGATAAAACTAGTATCTGCCGTCCAAGGTGGCTTACATCTTCAAGATTAACTGCCCTAACCCCAAAGGTCATTAATAGTGAAATGAAAAAAATAGCTTTGCAAGCTGGCTACACACTACACCATAATTGGGCCGCCCAAATAATGATCAGTTGATCCGAACAATTATTGTGTCATATTTTTAAATACACTCTGCATACACTACACTAAGGGCTCGATTCATTTAGCTTCTGCATCATTTGTGGTACGACACTAATCTCGTGAATTTTTATTTGTGGATTTTTATCTCCATATCTCTATGGGGTGTGCATAAAAATTTTGTTAAAAATGTATTAAATACTGTAGGCAAAATTTGTTAATTTTGCCTACAGTAATAGATGTCTTCGTGGCATATTGAATCTGGTACTAAACTGGCTAATTGTAGTTTTTTTAAAATACTGAATAGAAGTGCATAGAAGGCACGTTACTTCTATATTAAACTTTTTAAGGTTTATATTTAAATCCCCCCCCCAACAAATGATTACATTTTATTTTTGTATGAATATTTTTTTATAATTAAACACTATGGGCCTGATTCACAGTTAAGAATTTTTGTGTTTTTAGGTGCGTATTTTTAAGAAGGTATATACTGCACATGTGTAATAAATTTTATACGCTATTTACGGGACTCGGGAATGCAAATTACGTGATTCAACACTACGTACCTAAAGTCTCTAGGTCCCCAGTAACTTACGCTGAAAGGTAGTGAATAATTAACATGGCAGATACGAAGATTGAGTGGAGGGAGGCATTTAAATAACCAAGATGAGGCGCGGTTATGCTGACACGTTCGTAATTTCATGCCCTACGCACACAAATGCAAACCTACAGTTAAGGGAGCCCTATGGCACTCGTAAGTCTCTTAAAAACCTGAAAACGGCATTCGTAAGTCTCTTAAAACCCTGAAAACTGGGGGCGTGCCGAGGGAGTTTCCTTGCTATTGGTTGCGTATATTTAAGAACCTAACGCGTTCTTAAGTGTGAATCAGGTCCAATTTTACAAGTTTGAATTAAACATATAAAAATAAAATTGTTATTGCATGTTTCATAAATGTGCCTATTATCAGCACTCTCTATCCAGAGTTACTACTATCGGAGCTCTGGAATGGGTGCAAGCAATTTATATATCATGTTTGCACTTCCACTGCTGAAAAACTCTGAATCAGGTCATATATGTCTGGTTTCATTCATACATTTACATTTACTTAGGCAATTGTACTCAATGGTCCGGATTCACAGTTACGTAGTTTTCATCTTACGTATGTTGTTTTAAGAATTGAGCTACCACGCTCCGGACCAATGGGGGTGATCCAGAGTAATTTATATTTTTAGCTTGCATACTGGCTGATTTGGCTTATTCCACACAAATACTGAATTGAGCTTTATTTTAAAACTATAATTTACAGTTGATCTTTTTGCTGTTACTCCCAACGGTGGATCAGTCCCAAATCTGATAGCTAAATATATTTTGGAAAGACAATAAACTGACTGTATTCAAATAATTGCCCTCTTCCTATAAATGCAAAAATTGCATCAATAAGGTCAAGTTATAAATAATCCCGGTGCTCATGGACAGGTCTTCTGAGGTCTAAGTAGATGCTGCAGAAAAAACACACCAAGGAATTTTAAGTTGGGCCAGTAAAATAAATAGTCAAGAAAAGGCATGGGTTTTTTTGTTTTTTTTGCTGTGGCTTGCAATACAAGTCTCTGTGCATATAATATGCAGCGCATTCTGCATTGTAATAACGCTCTATGTTTTACAGAAGAGAAATATTCACTCCTGGACTGTGGGCTTTTCTTGTTTGCTTTGTGGTTTGCACATTGGCACATCAGTTCCCCGTGCTAAAACTGTCTCAAGAGCATGAATAATGTGTTTGTCCAACACATGCTAAAGAAGAAGTGTATATTAATACCTGTTTATTAGTATATCCTTAAGGAGTATTAGAGAAAAAAAATAAAACAAGAAGATCCAAATGTACTAGATATAGCACATGTTTATACTCCTGTGGCTGAATTTATATTAAACACTTACTTATGTTTTCTAAATTCTGGGTTGGAAAGACTAACATTTAAATAGTGATTCTAGTGTGGACATGACTGTATGTATCCTACTTGCTTCCTTTAAATCCATGAATAGATAGACTGTGGTACCTTTGAACATCAGCAGAAATAAAACAGCAGCATCAACTGTCCGATATATCACACAGCCTCAGCTATTACTACAGATTGAGATAATATCAAATATAAGCCAAAAAAATTCCAGGCTGTTGTGCTTTAATGAAACACACTTATCATTCTTTAAATGAATATGGTGTAGCTTCCACCCAAGATTCAATAAGCACCATCAAAAAGGTAACAGTATCATCACACACTCTTGGCTTGTCTCCCCAGATAGTGAGAAAGATATACATGTTTTATATTCACTTAATCTATGAAAACCAATGGTAAAAAAAACCAAAACATATACCTGTGTGTGCGTGTGTGTGTGTATATATATATATATATATATATATGTGTGTGTGTGTGTGTGTGTGTGTGTTAAGAGTTTGATCTAGTAAGCTGACTCATTTCATACATAATGTTATTCCAATGTAATATTTAAAATGTCTGCAAATGGGTGCAGTTGGCATAGTAATATATGTATGTATATATAGATTGTTAGATAAAAAAAAACAGGTCTACTATACCAAATGCATTATTAAAGACAATAAATGATGTAGGACACTGATACCCTTATGCGTTTTGCTACTGTTTATTTTCTTCCAAATACTTGAAACATCTTTTAGTACGAATATTGGGTTTCAATACATGGGCCTCCTTATCATTCAGCCATCATTCTCCATACACTTCCTGTTGTCCATGCTTTAGATCTGAGATAAGGCTTGGTTGAGGATTAAGGGTTTGTATTTATATTTTAAGAAAATAGTACAATGTACTTAAATATGTATATAAACTGTGGGAACCAATCAGATCATAGCTGAACCTCAGTGCATCGTACTCCGTAGTATAAAATAAACCTTTTTTATCTAGTTGTGTCACAAATCTTGCACATTTACCATTAGACTTACTCCCAAAAGTCATCCTGTGACATGCAACTGTTTCAATCTCCCTCCCATCCAGTTATCAGATTTATCTGCCTTTAAAAGTCTTGCTCCTGTAAAGTATGTGAGCATGCAAGTCTTGTCTGAGGAGCTATTGTTGTGAATTTAGAAATGGTAGAACAGTCTCATGAAAGATTAATGACTTCCTGTGGGCCTTTAGTACCTGTAATTACCCAAATATGTGCTAGGAACGGAGGAAGGATGTCAAAGATCCTAGGCCAGGTATTTGTTGGCGAGGAAAAAAACCAAGTAGTCCCAGTTCAGTTTAGAATGCCAGCAACACATCTGTGGTGAGCTAATATATCACACTTTATTTTTCATCAGTAGTAATATTATCACTGCTGGGATATAATGTTAATGCATGCCTTTTCTTAAAGCCCAGACCAATGGCTTGCCTTATGGAAGTGGCATAACGCTGACATACACAAATTCCCATCGCTGAAATGGACATGGAATTCCGTTTTATTTCCACACAGAATACCCGTTTTATTGTTGTTTCTGATTGATTTGTACAGTTAGTTCTACAGTTAACTGCAAAGAAAACTCAGGGGTCTGAAGGAAACCTTAGATGATGTTTGTGCTTAAGACTTATCATCATCCATCTTTTATCAAGGTTCTGTAGTAGTCACTTTTAGTGAAGGGGATTGCAAAAATCTCCACTATCTCTTTCAAAGGGTGTACAGTAACATGCATTTGATTTTTTTAGGCTATAAAACATATGGCTTCTGTAGGGTAATCTAAAAACTCTACGTGTGTGTCGTGTGATTTTCTAGTCTCAGACTACATTGATGCTAATATGCATTCAAATTGTCACAGACCAGTAGCGCCCATATTGTCTTCTGTGCTAGAGAGTCTGGAGAACACATTATAAGAAAGTAGCAAATAACAGTAGATGCGTTACTGTGGAATGCTTTGTTTTAATTAGCATGAAAGGTCAGCAGTGAAGCAACGTTATCCTCTTACACCATTATTTAGCTACTGTATATCATTGTGACGTATTAACCTCTGCTCTAAATACACAGCATTTGAAGTCATTTTACACACTTTAAGAGGCAAAACCTGTCTTTTATATCATGGGTGTTATGTATAACATATGTATAATACATATGTATAATATATGTATAAAAGTTTCATTTTAAAATTTAAGAGCATTTAGGGCGGGGCCGCTGCTAGCATGTCTGGTACCCCCCCTAAATGTCAGCTCTGAGAAGCAGGGGGATGAGCGGTGGTGCCTATCCAGCATGACGCCTGAATGCGCTGCATCCCCCCCCTCACGGAGTGCATCGCGCCGACCCTGATTTAGTGCTCTTTTTAGTTACTTGTTCGGTTCTCTGTGAACGAAGCTGCACCAGGCTCACTTATCTTCTCTGCGAGTCTGCCAGCTTCGATCACAGAATTTACTAATACTCCCCCCTCCTGCAAGGTCTCACGATGGTCTGCCGGGTCAACAGTAAGAATGAAGTCCTGCGCATGTGAAGTGTGTTCATGTCGGGACTCAGAAATCTGCAGTCAGCCGCGTCGCCCGGACAGGTAAGTTTAATTCTCTTTTCTCTTTTTTTTCTTTTTATTTTATTTTATTACTACTGTTGTTAATTTATGTATAAATATAGAAATGTGGGAATATGGGGAAATCGCTGGGATAACTGAAATATCGGCATCCTGAGATGGTGTTATTTTTACGCCGGGAGTGGCGTGTAAAATGAAGCGCTGACCCACAGAGACCACCAATATATACATGGATCGCCATGGAAATTGCTGTTTTCCAAGGCAATCCATAGTTTGTAAATATAAAAACATCATTTTTATATGATAATGCCCATTTCCACATGAAAATAGAGCCCTTAATGTTTACTTAGTCATAACTTGTGAAATGCATTTCTTCTGCTTCTACTGCTTGTGAATTCTTCCTGCACACACACTACTGCAAAACACGATCAGAACACATTCTGTGTTATCCAGACTTAAGAGCCAGACTTCAGGTACGATAGGGGACTTACGAACATTGGGCCTGATCCAGACCTACGCCAGTGCGTATCGGCTTGCACTCATTCACATCAAGCACAGGTACATTGAACACAAAGCACAATTTTCTTCTTGTTGGCTCTGATCCAGAAGAGTGCATAAATCTGAACGCAACACGTGCGAAATTCATACTAGTGGAAAATTGGAGCGGGCTGCATGTGATCCAGAGTAAATACAGTGGTATCTCTGGGTGGTAATGCAAGTTTGGCAGGTAGGTACAACCACAAAGCAGCCAAGATCAAATCAGCTGCGTTACGCAACAGTAGGCTATTACAGTGTATAGTGTACTTGAAAAAAGTTATGAATAGTGCGAGCACTTCAATCACAATGTAAACGCACAAAGCAATAACATTAATAAATGTATTTCTATTTACTGTATACATGAAATACTGCACAATAATCAGCAATTTCCAAGCATTAGTATTGCCTGAAGTCTGAAATTAAAACTTACAGGGGAGAAAAAGTTTGTGCAGTGACATTACCTGTGTATGGGGCAAAGGTTTTGATGTAAACAGCATTTATTTGTGTTTGCGCTAGGGTCTGAATAGGGCACAATTGTGTGAGCTTTATTTCTGAGCAAGGGCAGTGCTAAATCGTGAAGATATACGCTACATGAGCTGGTGTACACTCAAATCTGGATCGGGCCCACTGTGCGCATATTCTGACTCAAAGCATATTCGGTAGCAGCGAATAATAAGTATGAATCTAACCCTTTTCCACTAACCCTTTTCCCTTCCTGCAGGCTGCCTGACCCCCTAAGATTCCCCTCCCCGCAGCCTGAAACTAAAATTCCACTTGCCGCAGCCTAACCCTAAGACTCTCCTCCCCGCAGCCTAACCCTTAAACTCCCCCGTAGCCTGACCCAAGTACTCACCAAGTACTCACCTCCGGTCTCGTGCTGGTCTGCTGCAGTGTTGGCGATTTCCGAAATTAATGAATGGGTATGTATGACAACCCATTTATAAAAAAAATTATTTGCAATAGTAATATTTTCGATATTACGGGCATCCTAAAATCAGCCTTTAACTACCTGTATTTCTAAAATACTATTATCCTTCTATTAAACTGGCCTTGTCAGAATTCCTCCAATCACTTTTGTTGTGTACTGAATTTGACAACCCTGCTGAAACTTGGCACCTCTGGGAAACAACCTGTCTGCAACAAAATCTAATACACAAATTTGTTTTATTGTTCACATTTGTGCAAATTACTATTTGTTTTTACAGCATCAGATAAAAACGGAAATACTGATATAACATGCTTGAAACTGTATTATCCTATGGGCTCTATTTACAAAGATCATTTTAATGCAATAGGGTAAATTTTCACTTCAAAACTGGTCCTATCGCATTAAAATGAAGTTTCCAATATTTACAAAATGCCGGAGCGGAGTTTTACACTCCGCTCCCGGCGTCAGACTAACGCCAGCTCAGACTGACGTTAGTGGTAAGTATTCCGGCAATGTCCCCATATAACCCTCTTTTCCTCCCCCCTAATAGCTGTTATTAGTGGGAGGAAAAGGGGGGTATGTATGGGGAGACCATCGGAATGCATAGAAATACTATCAGGGGGTAAAAAAAAAAAATCTAGAACTAAAAATTAATAAAAAAAACATTAATAAAACATAGAAAATATAAATAAATCTTTAAACTCACCTGTCCGGGTGTCCCGTCGGGCTGCAGTTGTCCGGTCCCGGCATGAATACACTGCACATGCTCAGTGTTTCTCATGTCAGGAAAAACCAAAACCAAAACCAAAACACATAAGGGCGGTTTTGCCAAAACACATCCAAACCCAAAACACGAAGGTAGATCCAGATCCAAAACCAAAACCAAAACCAAAACACATAAGGGCGGTTTTGCCAAAACACATCCAAACCCAAAACACGAAGGTAGATCCAGATCCAAAACCAAAACCAAAACCAAAACACATAAGGGCGGTTTTGCCAAAACACATCCAAACCCAAAACACGAAGGTAGATCCAGATCCAAAACCAAAACCAAAACCAAAACACATAAGGGCGGTTTTGCCAAAACACATCCAAACCCAAAACACGAAGGTAGATCCAGATCCAAAACCAAAACCAAAACCAAAACACATAAGGGCGGTTTTGCCAAAACACATCCAAACCCAAAACACGAAGGTAGATCCAGATCCAAAACCAAAACCAAAACCAAAACACATAAGGGCGGTTTTGCCAAAACACATCCAAACCCAAAACACGAAGGTAGATCCAGATCCAAAACCAAAACCAAAACCAAAACACATAAGGGCGGTTTTGCCAAAACACATCCAAACCCAAAACACGAAGGTAGATCCAGATCCAAAACCAAAACCAAAACCAAAACACATAAGGGCGGTTTTGCCAAAACACATCCAAACCCAAAACACGAAGGTAGATCCAGATCCAAAACCAAAACCAAAACCAAAACACATAAGGGCGGTTTTGCCAAAACACATCCAAACCCAAAACACGAAGGTAGATCCAGATCCAAAACCAAAACCAAAACCAAAACACATAAGGGCGGTTTTGCCAAAACACATCCAAACCCAAAACACGAAGGTAGATCCAGATCCAAAACCAAAACCAAAACCAAAACACATAAGGGCGGTTTTGCCAAAACACATCCAAACCCAAAACACGAAGGTAGATCCAGATCCAAAACCAAAACCAAAACCAAAACACATAAGGGCGGTTTTGCCAAAACACATCCAAACCCAAAACACGAAGGTAGATCCAGATCCAAAACCAAAACCAAAACCAAAACACATAAGGGCGGTTTTGCCAAAACACATCCAAACCCAAAACACGAAGGTAGATCCAGATCCAAAACCAAAACCAAAACCAAAACACATAAGGGCGGTTTTGCCAAAACACATCCAAACCCAAAACACGAAGGTAGATCCAGATCCAAAACCAAAACCAAAACCAAAACACATAAGGGCGGTTTTGCCAAAACACATCCAAACCCAAAACACGAAGGTAGATCCAGATCCAAAACCAAAACCAAAACCAAAACACATAAGGGCGGTTTTGCCAAAACACATCCAAACCCAAAACACGAAGGTAGATCCAGATCCAAAACCAAAACCAAAACCAAAACACATAAGGGCGGTTTTGCCAAAACACATCCAAACCCAAAACACGAAGGTAGATCCAGATCCAAAACCAAAACCAAAACCAAAACACATAAGGGCGGTTTTGCCAAAACACATCCAAACCCAAAACACGAAGGTAGATCCAGATCCAAAACCAAAACCAAAACCAAAACACATAAGGGCGGTTTTGCCAAAACACATCCAAACCCAAAACACGAAGGTAGATCCAGATCCAAAACCAAAACCAAAACCAAAACACATAAGGGCGGTTTTGCCAAAACACATCCAAACCCAAAACACGAAGGTAGATCCAGATCCAAAACCAAAACCAAAACCAAAACACATAAGGGCGGTTTTGCCAAAACACATCCAAACCCAAAACACGAAGGTAGATCCAGATCCAAAACCAAAACCAAAACCAAAACACATAAGGGCGGTTTTGCCAAAACACATCCAAACCCAAAACACGAAGGTAGATCCAGATCCAAAACCAAAACCAAAACCAAAACACATAAGGGCGGTTTTGCCAAAACACATCCAAACCCAAAACACGAAGGTAGATCCAGATCCAAAACCAAAACCAAAACCAAAACACATAAGGGCGGTTTTGCCAAAACACATCCAAACCCAAAACACGAAGGTAGATCCAGATCCAAAACCAAAACCAAAACCAAAACACATAAGGGCGGTTTTGCCAAAACACATCCAAACCCAAAACACGAAGGTAGATCCAGATCCAAAACCAAAACCAAAACCAAAACACATAAGGGCGGTTTTGCCAAAACACATCCAAACCCAAAACACGAAGGTAGATCCAGATCCAAAACCAAAACCAAAACCAAAACACATAAGGGCGGTTTTGCCAAAACACATCCAAACCCAAAACACGAAGGTAGATCCAGATCCAAAACCAAAACCAAAACCAAAACACATAAGGGCGGTTTTGCCAAAACACATCCAAACCCAAAACACGAAGGTAGATCCAGATCCAAAACCAAAACCAAAACCAAAACACATAAGGGCGGTTTTGCCAAAACACATCCAAACCCAAAACACGAAGGTAGATCCAGATCCAAAACCAAAACCAAAACCAAAACACATAAGGGCGGTTTTGCCAAAACACATCCAAACCCAAAACACGAAGGTAGATCCAGATCCAAAACCAAAACCAAAACCAAAACACATAAGGGCGGTTTTGCCAAAACACATCCAAACCCAAAACACGAAGGTAGATCCAGATCCAAAACCAAAACCAAAACCAAAACACATAAGGGCGGTTTTGCCAAAACACATCCAAACCCAAAACACGAAGGTAGATCCAGATCCAAAACCAAAACCAAAACCAAAACACATAAGGGCGGTTTTGCCAAAACACATCCAAACCCAAAACACGAAGGTAGATCCAGATCCAAAACCAAAACCAAAACCAAAACACATAAGGGCGGTTTTGCCAAAACACATCCAAACCCAAAACACGAAGGTAGATCCAGATCCAAAACCAAAACCAAAACCAAAACACATAAGGGCGGTTTTGCCAAAACACATCCAAACCCAAAACACGAAGGTAGATCCAGATCCAAAACCAAAACCAAAACCAAAACACATAAGGGCGGTTTTGCCAAAACACATCCAAACCCAAAACACGAAGGTAGATCCAGATCCAAAACCAAAACCAAAACCAAAACACATAAGGGCGGTTTTGCCAAAACACATCCAAACCCAAAACACGAAGGTAGATCCAGATCCAAAACCAAAACCAAAACCAAAACACATAAGGGCGGTTTTGCCAAAACACATCCAAACCCAAAACACGAAGGTAGATCCAGATCCAAAACCAAAACCAAAACCAAAACACATAAGGGCGGTTTTGCCAAAACACATCCAAACCCAAAACACGAAGGTAGATCCAGATCCAAAACCAAAACCAAAACCAAAACACATAAGGGCGGTTTTGCCAAAACACATCCAAACCCAAAACACGAAGGTAGATCCAGATCCAAAACCAAAACCAAAACCAAAACACATAAGGGCGGTTTTGCCAAAACACATCCAAACCCAAAACACGAAGGTAGATCCAGATCCAAAACCAAAACCAAAACCAAAACACATAAGGGCGGTTTTGCCAAAACACATCCAAACCCAAAACACGAAGGTAGATCCAGATCCAAAACCAAAACCAAAACCAAAACACATAAGGGCGGTTTTGCCAAAACACATCCAAACCCAAAACACGAAGGTAGATCCAGATCCAAAACCAAAACCAAAACCAAAACACATAAGGGCGGTTTTGCCAAAACACATCCAAACCCAAAACACGAAGGTAGATCCAGATCCAAAACCAAAACCAAAACCAAAACACATAAGGGCGGTTTTGCCAAAACACATCCAAACCCAAAACACGAAGGTAGATCCAGATCCAAAACCAAAACCAAAACCAAAACACATAAGGGCGGTTTTGCCAAAACACATCCAAACCCAAAACACGAAGGTAGATCCAGATCCAAAACCAAAACCAAAACCAAAACACATAAGGGCGGTTTTGCCAAAACACATCCAAACCCAAAACACGAAGGTAGATCCAGATCCAAAACCAAAACCAAAACCAAAACACATAAGGGCGGTTTTGCCAAAACACATCCAAACCCAAAACACGAAGGTAGATCCAGATCCAAAACCAAAACCAAAACCAAAACACATAAGGGCGGTTTTGCCAAAACACATCCAAACCCAAAACACGAAGGTAGATCCAGATCCAAAACCAAAACCAAAACCAAAACACATAAGGGCGGTTTTGCCAAAACACATCCAAACCCAAAACACGAAGGTAGATCCAGATCCAAAACCAAAACCAAAACCAAAACACATAAGGGCGGTTTTGCCAAAACACATCCAAACCCAAAACACGAAGGTAGATCCAGATCCAAAACCAAAACCAAAACCAAAACACATAAGGGCGGTTTTGCCAAAACACATCCAAACCCAAAACACGAAGGTAGATCCAGATCCAAAACCAAAACCAAAACCAAAACACATAAGGGCGGTTTTGCCAAAACACATCCAAACCCAAAACACGAAGGTAGATCCAGATCCAAAACCAAAACCAAAACCAAAACACATAAGGGCGGTTTTGCCAAAACACATCCAAACCCAAAACACGAAGGTAGATCCAGATCCAAAACCAAAACCAAAACCAAAACACATAAGGGCGGTTTTGCCAAAACACATCCAAACCCAAAACACGAAGGTAGATCCAGATCCAAAACCAAAACCAAAACCAAAACACATAAGGGCGGTTTTGCCAAAACACATCCAAACCCAAAACACGAAGGTAGATCCAGATCCAAAACCAAAACCAAAACCAAAACACATAAGGGCGGTTTTGCCAAAACACATCCAAACCCAAAACACGAAGGTAGATCCAGATCCAAAACCAAAACCAAAACCAAAACACATAAGGGCGGTTTTGCCAAAACACATCCAAACCCAAAACACGAAGGTAGATCCAGATCCAAAACCAAAACCAAAACCAAAACACATAAGGGCGGTTTTGCCAAAACACATCCAAACCCAAAACACGAAGGTAGATCCAGATCCAAAACCAAAACCAAAACCAAAACACATAAGGGCGGTTTTGCCAAAACACATCCAAACCCAAAACACGAAGGTAGATCCAGATCCAAAACCAAAACCAAAACCAAAACACATAAGGGCGGTTTTGCCAAAACACATCCAAACCCAAAACACGAAGGTAGATCCAGATCCAAAACCAAAACCAAAACCAAAACACATAAGGGCGGTTTTGCCAAAACACATCCAAACCCAAAACACGAAGGTAGATCCAGATCCAAAACCAAAACCAAAACCAAAACACATAAGGGCGGTTTTGCCAAAACACATCCAAACCCAAAACACGAAGGTAGATCCAGATCCAAAACCAAAACCAAAACCAAAACACATAAGGGCGGTTTTGCCAAAACACATCCAAACCCAAAACACGAAGGTAGATCCAGATCCAAAACCAAAACCAAAACCAAAACACATAAGGGCGGTTTTGCCAAAACACATCCAAACCCAAAACACGAAGGTAGATCCAGATCCAAAACCAAAACCAAAACCAAAACACATAAGGGCGGTTTTGCCAAAACACATCCAAACCCAAAACACGAAGGTAGATCCAGATCCAAAACCAAAACCAAAACCAAAACACATAAGGGCGGTTTTGCCAAAACACATCCAAACCCAAAACACGAAGGTAGATCCAGATCCAAAACCAAAACCAAAACCAAAACACATAAGGGCGGTTTTGCCAAAACACATCCAAACCCAAAACACGAAGGTAGATCCAGATCCAAAACCAAAACCAAAACCAAAACACATAAGGGCGGTTTTGCCAAAACACATCCAAACCCAAAACACGAAGGTAGATCCAGATCCAAAACCAAAACCAAAACCAAAACACATAAGGGCGGTTTTGCCAAAACACATCCAAACCCAAAACACGAAGGTAGATCCAGATCCAAAACCAAAACCAAAACCAAAACACATAAGGGCGGTTTTGCCAAAACACATCCAAACCCAAAACACGAAGGTAGATCCAGATCCAAAACCAAAACCAAAACCAAAACACATAAGGGCGGTTTTGCCAAAACACATCCAAACCCAAAACACGAAGGTAGATCCAGATCCAAAACCAAAACCAAAACCAAAACACATAAGGGCGGTTTTGCCAAAACACATCCAAACCCAAAACACGAAGGTAGATCCAGATCCAAAACCAAAACCAAAACCAAAACACATAAGGGCGGTTTTGCCAAAACACATCCAAACCCAAAACACGAAGGTAGATCCAGATCCAAAACCAAAACCAAAACCAAAACACATAAGGGCGGTTTTGCCAAAACACATCCAAACCCAAAACACGAAGGTAGATCCAGATCCAAAACCAAAACCAAAACCAAAACACATAAGGGCGGTTTTGCCAAAACACATCCAAACCCAAAACACGAAGGTAGATCCAGATCCAAAACCAAAACCAAAACCAAAACACATAAGGGCGGTTTTGCCAAAACACATCCAAACCCAAAACACGAAGGTAGATCCAGATCCAAAACCAAAACCAAAACCAAAACACATAAGGGCGGTTTTGCCAAAACACATCCAAACCCAAAACACGAAGGTAGATCCAGATCCAAAACCAAAACCAAAACCAAAACACATAAGGGCGGTTTTGCCAAAACACATCCAAACCCAAAACACGAAGGTAGATCCAGATCCAAAACCAAAACCAAAACCAAAACACATAAGGGCGGTTTTGCCAAAACACATCCAAACCCAAAACACGAAGGTAGATCCAGATCCAAAACCAAAACCAAAACCAAAACACATAAGGGCGGTTTTGCCAAAACACATCCAAACCCAAAACACGAAGGTAGATCCAGATCCAAAACCAAAACCAAAACCAAAACACATAAGGGCGGTTTTGCCAAAACACATCCAAACCCAAAACACGAAGGTTAATCCAGATCCAAAACCAAAACCAAAACCAAAACACATAAGGGCGGTTTTGCCAAAACACATCCAAACCCAAAACACGAAGGTAGATCCAGATCCAAAACCAAAACCAAAACCCCAAAAAATGGCCGGAGCTCATCTCTACTTATAAGTAATGGTAGATAGCAGTATATTTGTTTTCTCTCAGTGTGATGTGTACCAATCTATGTGTCATTTTCCGTCTGAGGGAGTTAGAAACCTTAACGTAGGTTCTCTCTGTCAGAAGCCCATAGCGGGAAGGGTTAACGTGCAGATGATTTTGTGTCTCTTGCCTTGGATCTAATCACAGAGTAAGCAGACGCCTGGATCCAGCCTGATGAATATTGTAAACCTGGTGCAAATAATAATGTGTACTATATGGAGCTCTGTATAGGGACAATTTAAATTGATATTATTTTGTGCACTTTAGTTATAGAAGTAAATTATTGCCATGTTTAATTTATGGTCAACAATTTATATTAAAGTGTGAACACTGCCAGGATTTAGTCTATTTTAGGTTTATATTTTACATGAAGAACCAGTATTTGCACAAATAACTGAACAAAGTGAATGTGAACATGTCAACGTAATGAATACTATAATAACGGAGGACACAGGGTTATGAGTTTTATATTCACCTTTAAAATTAATTTTCCAATGTCCCTAAGGAGGAACAAATTGTCAGCTCACTTGGTACATTTTGATACAAGTGCCTGCAGACATTCCTGAATAACAGTCTGTTTAATCTACACATGTAGTTCAGCCCATTAGCATAAACCCTCAAGGACCTTGTGTTAATATTACATTAACAGAATGTGACAATAGTAATAAAGAACAACAACATTCTTTGGCTTGAGATGAGCAAAATAAAGAATAAAAAACTTTTCCATAGAATATTTTCTTGAACTGTAATTGGCAGCGGTACATTACTCCAAAAAGAATAGGACCTGAAATGTCCCCTTATTAAATGTGCTTTATTCTTCACTGGTTCTGTTCTATACAAAATAGGGAAACGAAAAGAAGGGACAGGGGAGGAAGGTAAGAAACGAAGGGAGGGAGAAAGGAAGAAAGAGGAATGCAAAGGGATAGGAAGGAAGAAAGAAAGAAAGAAAGAAAGAAAGAGAGAAAGGAAGGAACTGAATGGAAAGGAAAGTAAGTAAAGATGCTAAGGAAGGAAGGGAAGAAGGAATGTAGGGGAGGGATGGAAGGAAGGGAGGAAGGGAGGGTGGGAGGAAGAGAGGAAAGAACATAAAGGTGGGATCATGGAAGGAAGGTACATAAGATGCGGATGGGAGAAAGGAAGGAGGGAAGGAAGATTGAGAAGGAAGGTAGGTTGGGAGGAAGGGAAGGAAAGTATGAAAGGAAGGACAGATAGAAGGCATAGAAGAAAGGAACGCAAGGGAGGGATAGAAGAATGGAAAGAAGGATGTGGTAATGGAAACAGTAATATTATTTAGCGAATAAAGCACAAATAATAGCTTGATTATAACTTGTCCCAGGACACTAAAACTGGGACCCCCCCTTCATCTTATATTTTTCCATTTTAAATATACCATACGGATCTGGAATATTATACATACACCCCATAGGTTCCACTGAAAAATTTTATTTATTAGAAAAAACATAAATGCACTATAAAAAGTAAATAACAATATAAAAGATGTATTTGTAAAATTGAAATTCATTTTAATTCCTTGAGCTGCTGCTGGGACTTGTGTAAGAGGAAGGCGTAATTGTAGGGGGTGGGAGCAAGTAAATAATGTTTTGAATAGAGCTTGAGATATAAAAACATTTTTTTCAGATCCTATTTTGTTTAGTTTTCTTCCCCTTGGGTATTGGGGAAGGTGTTTGACATGACCCTCTGAGTCCATCTCTCTCAGTGTATGGTTACATTGTTTTTCCAAAATGAATGTTTTTTCTGGCCGTCCTCCCATAGACCAAGGCTCACAATACACAGCTGGGTGATTTAAAACCTTTCAGAGCTTTGTCTTTCAGAGCAAACAGGTGGCATTTAAGTTCAATCTTATCATTGCTGGGAGCTGAGGTTAGTGGAGGTCATATAAACTAATTACAAAAGGCCTCTTTACCCACAGGTGTCAGTAGTTCCTTGGAGATATTTAGCAGTTCCTCCAGTAATGGTTTATGGCTGAGATGGATTTATGTTTGCTGAATTCAGTACACATATCATTTCTCAGCTGTTTCATTATTATTCAGAATGAATACATTATTACTTCATAATTTGCTTACTAACTAAATTAACTAAATGAAAAGGAGCATCATAATAAGATCCATAATTAAAAAATTCCGCTGACTTACTTATGCTACGTATGTAAATCAGCTGTAAATAGGTCCTGCACATGTGCAGTACTTATATTTAGGCAACAGAACACTGCCGACCGATGTTATGTTGTGCACGGAATTCAACCATTGCGCAAGAGGCTGGCCCACTCATCTTGCATACGAGATACACAGGGTGGGGCATAGTATTTATATCGTACAGTAAGGGCACAACTTTAGGTAGTGTCCTGGCCAGAGAAATGCAACTCTAGTGCTGGGGAAATGTCTTGCACTCCTGTGTGCAGAATGTTGGATGGCTAAATCTGTACGTTACCCTTTACAACGAGGCTAATGTTTGGATTTAGCACTTAATTCTGGATAAGGCCCAGTGTTTATTAGCATAGCTGCAGATTCCAATGGTAACTGGGAAGACTCAGAGATCTTCTAAATGAGCTTTACTGGGGCTTTAACAAGTCCAGGGAGTGTGGTCAGTGGCACACCCAGGGGTTGCCCAGAAAAAAATGGGCAAAAGAGAAAATTTGAAAAGAGAGCGTGGCTTTGGGGGTGACACGAAAGGGACGTGGCTTCGTGGCCATGTGGGACACACTGACATAGAGGAAGATGGTAATGGCCTGTGCTGCAATAGGACACAACTAATTCAACAGTGTTTATGCACTTACAAAAGCTCTAGTCCATTGTGTAATGTGTTCTACTATTAGTTTTAAAATAAAACTATTATTTGATTGTGTTAAAGAAGTAACTTATAAATCACCTAAAAAATATCAAAAACAGGACTTGTTACAGCCAATAACCAATGCAATTCCTTAAGCTTAAATTTATATTATTTTATTATTATTATTGTTTTTTTTTTTTTACCAGTGTCATAATATTAAGTAGCGCTTTACAATATTAAACAGTCCTTCACATAAACTTCTGCCGGGTAATTTTTGCCATGT
>WWET01004436.1:63302-75152 GCA_011038615.1 Limnodynastes dumerilii | reverse complement strand
GTCAAGTCAAGCCGAAAATGACAGGCAGCGTCAGAAACCAATCTACTGCAAATCAATCAGCAGAAGATGGGCAGAAGCTTGGAGAAGGGACCAGGTTGTCATGACTACAGTGATCGACGGTAGTGTCTCAGGGGTCAAGTCCAGAGCTTTCTGATGCTGCCTGTCAAGCCGAAAATGACAGGCAGCGTCAGAAACCAATCTACTGCAAATCAATCAGCAGAAGATGGGCAGAAGCTTGGAGAAGGGACCAGGTTGTCATGACTACAGTGATCGACGGTAGTGTCTCAGGGGTCTCTGAAAGTCCAGAGCTAGGATTGCCCGCTCTTTCAATTATCAGCCCAACCGCCCACCATGAAAGCTGGCATCGCCCACCAATGGGCGGTAGGGACCAGGTTGAGGACCCATGCTCTATATTGAACCCTACTAACCAACAATCTCTACTTCTACAACTTTTTCACTTTTTAAATATTCTTATTATTTTAGATTGTCAAAATGTGCTATTTTATTACCACATTGTGGCCCTGATGCAGGCTCTAATAAAAAAAAATAACACTTTAAGGAAAATGCCATGAAAATAATGGGAGGTTTAAAAATGGATGGCAAAGCATAGCTATTCTTCTCTAGCGTAAGTCTCAGTTTGACTTAGCTCTTAATGCACACAGGAAGCACAGCTTATGAATCATGGCTACCAGCTTGCAATCAGCAATACTAGTCACTGTGTAACTTGTCACTGTCTCAGGTGCAATATGCAACAATATAACCCCAATGATTGCAAACTACACCCGGCATATAATAATATGTACAAAATAACACAAGACCCACATTGCATAATACATTTATTTAATAATACAAGACGCTGTAAAATATTCCTACATAACCCTCAAGTTGCAAATTAATTTGAATTCTCCCACATCTTCGGTTTAGAAACCATTATATGCCCAGATGATCTCTTTGTGTCTCTGCCCCATTTTATTACATTGACGTCTTTCAACAAACAACTTAACATCTTGACCCTAACATTTAATGTAGTAATCCTAATTTTATCCAACTACCTTGACTTTCTTCTGTATTAAATCAGCCCAGGTTAAGTCTGACTTGCATTTCATCCCACCTGGTATGAATAGGTGCACTGTGTAATTCCCTGACTGCTGACCACCCACTTTTATGAGAATCTGCAGTGAATTAAAAAATCTGTCATTGTGCAAAGATGTTAAGCAACATCGATAGGGCATGGCAATGATCACAAACAATACACTCTCTTTGTCTACTATCTCCTGAACTAACCTAACATAACTTAACTTAAACTTGTGGTCAATGCTATCTTTATTCCCTCCAGAAGGAATGCTATTTGGCCGGTATTATTAAGAAATTTTCTGCACAATGTTTAGTGACTGAGCAATAAGCCACGATTCTATTAAAAAGCCATCTGTGTAATTAATAGCACATTTGTTCTCAGCCTCTGCTCGATTTGTCTATTAGTGGTATAAAAGTTCAGGATGAAGGGTAATGCGGTTCACTTGCATTTTACAAGAATTTTCCAGGAAGTTCAAAACGCCTGATAATTTATCAAAATGAAGACTTTTATTTAAATGTCTCCATAAGTTCAGAAAAAGGCATTGCCTCCTTGTTCTTGCATTGATGGTCCCCACCTTTTATTGTTGCATATATAATAAAGGGAGAAACATGTGCATGTCTGGGGAAAGGCCAGTACAATACTAAATCTCTTCCTAATGCTCCACATCAAAACATTTCTGAATTGATTTCAAGGACCCGAGGTTTCAAGGCGTTTTCTATGTTTCATCTCAGTGCACCCATTTGAAACCATTCTTATGACTTTAGACTGCAAACTCTTTCACAACAGCTTTTTCCATACAATAAACGTTAGTCTTTCAGGCTAAGGTGTGGGAAAAAAAGATTAAGAGTAAGTGGTTCTCTTTTGTAGCATTGTTATATTGAACAAAGGAGGAAACATTAGATACATCACAAGAGAGATTATGAATAAAGCCCTATACGTCATCATTATTTTTGATGATGATCAGTATTTTATTAGTATCCTATTTGCGATGGGTGCATAGATCAGGATGCGGTTGCCGGTCTGGGTGGCCCTATTTTGAAAAATGGCTATGCCCTTATGTATGATCCTCCATCACGCTCCAGACCCATTTTGGGTGGGGCATGTGCATAAAAGTTAAGGTAAGGTACAGGGTATGAAAGTTCAGTTAGTGTGAGGTGCGTGAACTACGCTGGCATGTACAGAATGGGTGTGGTTAGCTGCTGCGATTACCTCGTTTGTAGTGGATCATACCAAGGAGATGGGGACAGCAGTGATTCCTCATCTGTTTCCATTGAAAAAGTGTTGTTCTAGTGATTTAAGGATCCTTGAAGATTACATTGATGACAGGTTCCTTTCTCCTGACCCTAACCCTTACTCTAACCTTCCCTGTCCCACTGCCTAACCTTAAGCCACCATGTCTCTCAGCCTAACTCTATCCTTACCCTTCTAGCAGTCTAACTTTAACCCTCCCATGTCATGCAGCCTAACCCTAACATTCTTCTTCTAGCAGCCTAACCTTAACCCTCCCATGTTATGCAGCCTAACCCTAACCTTCCCCTTTTAGCAGTCTTAGTTTAACCCTCCCTGTCTCGTAGCCTAACCCTAACCTTTTACTTCTATTTGCTTAACCTTAACCCTCTCTGTCTGTGGCATGTGATCTGCAGCACAACATAAAAGTCGCTATTGGTAATGGGTACTTTGTTGAAATAGAGCCATTCGCTATAGTACACGTTCCCAATAGGAATTTTCATTATCTCAAAGGTTTCACCATTGATAAAGCCATGCTTTATCAGTGTCAAAGCTCAGCTGATCACAGCCTCAAGTACATCCCATATGGAAGATAGGATTACACATTGCATACATTTGACTTCACTGCAGAGACGTATAAGTTATGAGACTACTTAATTCTGGATCCTATCTTATAGATAGAGATGAACAGAACTCCAGGGTTGGAAGTAATGTTGACTGTTATTTCTAGCTAGGACTCTTAGAAATGCTGCTGATCTACTAATCATTGGGGATGAAGCTGAAACCAGTCAAAAACAGTTTGTCAAGATTTAAGGCTTTCATCAGATTTGGCCATAGTTGCCGACTCTCCCGGAATGTCTGGAAGACTCCCAAAATTCCGGCAGTTCTCCTGATATCTCGGGAGACCCGGCAAATCTCCCGCAAAGGACTTGAGTCTAGTGATTTCCATTAAACCACGGCCTAGTGTTGCTAGGGACAGGGAGGGACTTGATGATGCAAATTGTGTCATCAAGACCCACCCCCATCCCTATGAAACCCTGAAAGGAGTAATTGATAGTATAGGGGTGGGGCTTAATGACACGATTCACATAAATTATGCCGTTAAGCCCCACCCCCTGCATGCATCTATGGCTTCCCTCCTGGGAATTGTATTAGGTTAGTAAATTAGGAAGTTATTAAAGTGTTGTCTGGAAAAGGGATTGGAAATATGTAGAAACGTTTCTAATAATTGAGGAGCAAACACTCCCAGGTTTGAAGGGGTTAAGTTTATCCTTTCTAAAATAATTATTCTGACAGCAAAACTAAGAAGCTCATTAGATGTATCCATTTCCCTGTTCATGGCAGATGAATAACCGGGACAAACAAAGATCTCTAGACTAGCCTGCAATTGTCATCCCAGTCTTCATATGTCAGTGTAGTTATGGAAATTTTATGGCAAATCGGGACCTGTATCTGGATCTGTCAACAGAAATCATTTCTTCTCATGTATAAGCAGACATCTCTGACAGCTAATGGGATCCATCTAATGGCCTGTTAAGAGCTAATAACTAGAATGGCAGCTCATATTCAGCGTGACCTGATTATATCATACTATTGATAATTAGGATTATCTCATTCTTGACATGATGTCAAATTCTAGGAGTATCCTTGAGGTGTCAGACAAAATGTATGGTATCTTGCATCAATAGTGCCATATATCAAATGTATTTTTTTTTTTGTAACTATGCAGTTACAAATGCATACCCTCCAACATGACCCATTCCATTAGGTACAAAATACTCTGCTCCTCAGTTTCTAACTCAGTTACTATGGTAACCACCTTTGTTGCAGAGACAAATCGTTTTTTAAATATCAGTTAAGTTAATTTCACCAGGTTAGTGACAGCTGGAAGCTCAGGTGTGGAGTATATTGTACCTAATGTAATGGGTCATGTTGGAGGGTCAGCAAATGGCTCCTTTGCTCACAGTGTCCAGCACCCAATATTATTAAGCATTTCAAAAGATCAAATAACAGTACCAGAGCATTTCTGGTACAATTACTGGGCGTTTGTAGATTCCATCCTGACCATACAGTACACCGGTTATTGGCTCCATCACCTGATAATTGGATGATTAGGGCGATAATCACTCTAGTGTATGGCTAGCTTTAGAGGTAAACAATGAGCACCTATTGGGCATTTCCTTTCAGCCTTTATGCCAGTGAGGTTTAATATCTAACAACCACCCAAGAATTCCCCACCCAAGACACATGCAGGCAGCAGAATTATACTGTGGTTCTTGGAATATATTTATTAATGATGGACAAACCAAGGTCATAAACAACTGTAGATTTTCAGGGTCCAACAAAAATAGGAAGCAATATCAAAAGAGTCACTGGATGATTTACTTTTCTCACACACCTACGGCTCGGGCAAAGCAACATATAAAGTCTTACACATTGAATGCCGATGAGGAAACTTGTGTAAATTAATTAAGAACCCAGGTTAAAAAGCGCAATTATAGAAGTTTGTGAGCATTAAAAGAGTGGAGACCAAGATTGAAGATCAGGGGCCAAATTTACTAAGCTGTGGGTTTGGAAAAGTGGAGATCAGATCAGATTCTAGTTTTCACTTTCCTATTACATACTAGAGAATGCCAGCTAAAATCTGATTGGTTGCTATGGGCAACATCTCCACTTTTCCAAACCCACAGCTTAGTAAATCTTGCCCCAGATGTTTGGAAATTGATGGACCTGGAAATGACACTGAAGAGAGTCTTACAAGCATCACTTGCCAAAATCTGAACATGGGGGGTATAAAAGTGTGTGAAGCAAGGAAGGGCGGAATAATTAAAAATGGGAGAAGATAATGGTTAGGACAATGCAAATTGCCTTAATGACTGAGCCGCACCCTTCTGTTGCTGATAAAAGATAAAAAGAGTGATTAAAACTTGCAGCATTTTAACAGTGCTGCAAGACAATTGCTGTGTGTTATTTTAGAAGGTTTTGGTGTTGCAGATCGAAAACAGCATATCGATAAAAACGAGAGGTGGTGAGAAACTGAAAGTGGAAAGTAACTTAGACAGAGCCGTGTTAAAGAAAACAGGGATTACATTGCAAAAACAATGTACTTTTGGTGTGAATGACAACCTTCAAATATGTCATCATTATAAAAAATTTAAGCTACTGTTTATTGTCACAAGTGAGAACGGTGCTGATATTGACAAATGGAATTAGTGTAATCGTCTTCACTTTTTTTATTTTTAAAACAGGTGTAGATTCCATGGTTTTGTTTTGTACTGTTCAGGGATAAATCAAGACTAGGGACCGAATTCAGAGTATTGCATCCGTGTGAATTTCACATGGATGCGATGCTTTTTGACAGGTCTGCGCATGCACTACATGCGGAAGGAAGTCGGATTGCTGGCGGATTTTATGGTATCCGCCCGCATCCGATTCCAAACGACTATGGGCAATTCTTGGGGGTTTACCTCTCCAAATATAGGCAGAGAAGCTTTTCGTCAATTTATCCATAATGGATTTAGGGATTAAGTATGGGATGGTTCGAAAGAGATAGATGACTTTAGGGAGCAGCATCATTTTTACAGCTGCAATCCGCCCCAACCAGGAAATTTCAAAAGGAGCCCACATTTTGGTCAATGACATAGAGTTTTCCATCAGGGGGGTATAATTGCATTTCACTACTTTAGAAATGCTTGTGGGGATATTTATGCCTAAATATTGTAAATAATCTGTTTTCCAATTATATTTAAAACGTGTTTGTAAGTGCAATCTAGTTGCGGTAGGGACATTGAAAGTAATAACCTCTGATTTAGTGGTGTTTAGCTTATATAGTGAGGCAAGGCTAAAGCAGTCCAAAATTTCATGCAGCTTATTCAGAGTTACACTTGGGTTGGTGACAAAAAGGAGTACATAATCCGCAAACAAACATAGTCTATGTTCCACATCTCCCACCCCAAAATCCTCAATCTGTTGCGACCGCCTAACTTTTGCCGCCAAGGGCTTCATTGCCAGAACAAAAGTGAGGGGAGACAACGGACAGCCCTGCCTGGTGCCGTTGGTGATAGAGAAGGCAGAAGACAAAAATACATTGCTCAATACCCTAGCTCCAGGATTTTGATACAGAGCCAAAATAGAGTGCAGAATTTCTCCGCTAAATCCAAAGCTCTGAAGGACGTCGGTCATATATCCCCTGTCACGAGCCGCCGCGCTCTCACGGCGGCTCGTACTGTGTGATCCCAGCCTCCGGGACCACGCGTCTTTTGTGTGCATCCTGGTTGCTTAGCAACCAGGACGCTCTGTCTCCTCTGTCTCACGAGCCGCCGTGAGAGCACGGCGGCTCGTACTGCGTGATCCCAGCCTCCGGGACCACGCGTCTACTGTGTGCGTCCTGGTTGCCTAGCAACCAGGACGCTCTGTCTCCCCTGCAGCACTGTCGGCTGGCGCGGCTCGTGTCTTCTGTTTGCTTAGGCAACCAGGAAGCTCCTGCGCCCCGCAGTTAGGCTGCAGCTGTGTCTGCTTCTCTGCCTATCAGTCTGCAGGGGAGCTGGCTCAATCTTCTGCCTGATTGGCCAGCTCCCCTGTAAATAGCCAGCACTGCTTCACCTCAGTGCTGGTTATTTCGTTCTCTACGTACCCAGTTTTTTCTGCCCTCAGCTTCTCTCTCTCCTTGTCCTTTGCCTCTGGTTTCCAGTCCCCTTGCCTTGTTCTGCCCCTTGCTCTCTGTTTTGCTTTTGCTCCTTGGCTCAGTCTTCTCTGCGTTCTTGAGTGCCCTTTCTCTCCTGCCCAGAACCTTGCCTTTAACCCCGTGTGTTCCAGTTCCTATTCTCTCCCCTTGCTGTACGGCCCCTCTGTGTGATTCTCGCCTTCCCTGTTTGACTGTTTCTGTTAACCCCTTCGGTGGTTACCTCTGTTTGCTAGTTGAGTGATAGCCCCAGTTAGTATTGTACGTCCTGTTTGTCTTGTCAGCCCTATCTGGTCCATCGTCCCTGTTTTGTGTTTGCTGTACTCGTCACGGTATAGTCTCTTCTGACCGGTCTTCCCCCACTACCTGCTCTTCCTTACTTATCTCTATTCTCTTACTTTGTTCTTCTGCTCTTCTCCCGGGTGATCTCTAAGGGACGTATCCTGACGGATTCCTACCAGCTCCAGTCCATCCCCACCATCAGGGGCTCTGGCGAACACCCGGTCCGACCTTTCAGGCTCTACGCTCCGGTGAGTAGCTCGCTCCTTTTCTCTCTCTCTGAGGTCACTCCGGTACTCACCCCTTAGGTTAACCCG
Organism: Limnodynastes dumerilii; assembly: GCA_011038615.1. Classification (NCBI taxonomy): domain Eukaryota; kingdom Metazoa; phylum Chordata; class Amphibia; order Anura; family Limnodynastidae; genus Limnodynastes; species Limnodynastes dumerilii. The sequence goes on along the minus strand of WWET01004436.1, from coordinate 67,573 downwards.
GGGTACCTTAACAGCTCGCATATTTTCTGATCTATTCGCACATAAAATGAAGACGGATCAGAAGACTGGATTGGTCACCCTAACAGTACATTGAAATACTAAATCCCTCCCACTTTCCAATGCATTCTGCTCGCATGTTCTAATCTGCTGGATGTATCATTAATCTGTTTAGATCGAGCAGATTTTTGTTTCTCAGATGAATGCGCTATGCAAGGCATTTTCCAATCGAACCGCTTGGCAAACGCCCACTGGATCTGGTGAAAAGGGAGCATCTTATATATTGTGGTGTATTATATTGCATTCAATTTATGTGCGGTTATAATGTATAATATACAATTGTTATAGAAGCAGCTTGGGAATAGCAACTATTGTATTCAGTAACAAACTCCCATTAGTTACCAGATAGTATGGTATTTAAAGATCAATAACTACAGAAGACAAATGTCTATATTACATAGGCGTTTCATGATGATGTGCTCTATTTATAGACTTCATTTTAATGTGATAGTGGCAGTTTTTAACAGAAAACTGCCACTATTGCTTCAAAATGAAGTATTTGCTATTTATAAATCCTGCATCGCCATTGGAAACTCTAGTTTCCATGGTGATGCACGTTGCTTTCACAGACTATCGCCGGCCCGTTCTTCATAATGTGGGCCGCCGCTTCCTCATATTTATACACTAGGGAAGCGGAGGTTTGTCACTCCGCTCCCAGCGTGAACCTAACGCCAGCTCAGACGACTATAAAAACTAGTTAACATTTGCTTTTTACTTTTTTGCAGGGAGTTTTCATTCATATAGATGTATTCCAGCGGTCTCCCCATACATACCCTCCTTTTCCTCCCCCTGATAACAGCTAACAGGGCGAGGAAAAGAGGGGTATATGGGGACATTGCTGGAATACTTACCCATAACGCCAGCCTGAGCTGATGGAGCGGAGTGTAAAACTCACTTCAAAACTGGCACTATCGCATGAAATGAGCCCCAGTAGCCCCATATACTTGATTGTTGCTTCCGTGAAGCTATCATTTACTGTATCTCAGTGGTTCTTATATTGTGTATAGTGTGATATCGCTTGCTTGTTAATTCATTAAATATGGTTTTTTAACCTGCCTTATATTTGTTTCCTCTGCTTCCTCATAAGTGTACTACTGTGAAAAGGGTCCCTTTGTAGTATGCCTTTACAGTTGCCAATCCTCTTCTTGATATATTATATACTATCATAGCCACTTCACCACATTTTGCATGTGCAACCTCATGTTAGAGAAAGCCAAATATTATGGTTTTTCGGAATACAGAAAAGGAGAGAGGGAGAGAAAATAGATGGAAAATGCCTATTATCTATGTATTTTTCTTCTCTCTCTGAATAGTAAAAGACTCTTTATTTACTTTTAAGAAATGATAGAAATACTGTTTTAAAAGTATCAGTGTTTGAAAAGACAGATATGGATGATCCCAATGATTTGTTCATTTTTATTCTATAGCGAGACAAATGTTTTGCTTTAAAATATATGTAAATAATTATTTGCTTTTCTGGCCAGTTCAACCATAGGAAAATGTTAAACAAATTCAATGTACCACTAGGATTCACAAAACTGAATGTACTATTTACTTAGCATCTGTTAAAGCGAATGTAGGCGACTGTAGAAAATGTCTGACACATTGACTTGCTCTCCCACAATCCAGAGAAGGGGATTGGTGGACCTTAAGTTATCTGAATTGAGTCTGTTTACTCTATGTGTAATAGAATTTGTGCTATAGAGGGGTTGTGATAGAGAAGAGAGAATTCCTTCTTATACAGGAAGCATTGTGCCAATTACCTGGATTACAGGGCTTTAATGACATGCGCCATATGGGTTTCCATCCTGGGCGCAAGCTGAATGGGCATTTATATTTAAAGTTCTTTTTATCATGGGATAGGAGAGGGCTAGTTTCTATTTTTTCCTAAGGCATTAAGGGGCCGTATTCAGACTTAAAAATATTCTTAAAAATGCCGTGTGCGTAAGTGAGCGTTTTTTTAACGATCTGTGCATGCGTGCAGCAAATGACTCGTTACGCACAGGGTTGCTTTCCGTTCCTACTGAACTCTGTAAAAATGGGCATGACAACACAAAGTGGGCGGGGAAAGGCATTTAAATTGTGCAGTATGGACTGGATTCGGCACTTCTGTTCTTTCGTAAGCTAACTCCACACAACGATACACATGGAAAAGTTAAGGTAGGGCTATGGAGGCGGAAACCAGCAATAATCCGCACATACAAGGGGAGTGTCAATGGAGCACACTTGCCACTTACTGTAGGTGTGGATATTTGCTATTTCGTGTGCACTTAAGTCATCCTTAAGTCTGAATTAGGCCCAAGATTTCTATCTTTGGCTCTGTAGTATAAATCCAGTATCAGGGGGTTACTTCGTTTAGGCATTTCAATGCATGAAATAAATTAAACTATAAAAAGGAACCTCACAAAGACGTTGGTTTGTTGATCCTCACTATAAGAAAAGCAGCAATAATTCTTGAAAGCCGTTACCTGGAAAATGTATATATTTTACTTAATACAGAAGAACATTATATTAGTGTATTTGCTTCTAAACCTTGTCAGAAATGTGTGAATGACTGAAGGAGAACATTTATTTAACTTATGAAAACAATTTAAGATCTCAGGGTCAGTATTTTAAAATCACAGACTGCAACTGCGTTGAGTAAATATGTCAAGATGAAAGCCCCTGAATTCTAACTTTGAGACAACATTTCAAATATTTAAGACAACATTTCAAATATTTGTCACTTAGCGACAAGGTGTACATGAAGTCAGGCCTGCCAATCAAAACACGGCCTGTCACTTGCCAGCGCTCTGTGGTAAAAATAACAAGCGTGCACATAGAAGGATATAGTTCTGGAGCAGCAATGGAGATTATTTGATATATCGTCAAACAGATTAGGTGGGATTTATTACCAATATTATTTCTTTTATCTACAGCATGGTTCACATTGATATATTAAATAGATCTTCTGCACATGTGATCTGAAGGAATAAATAGAATTTCAGTGCTGGAAAACCCCATGGTTTTGCTTACTCTTTCTCCTTCAGATTATTGCTTTCACATTGAAGAAAAACAGGTGTTTGATGAGTTTTGTTAGTGTGGTGGGAAGGTTGTCAGACAGGCCCCCACCCTGCAAACACCCACACAAACATATGTGAGTGCACACACACACACACACACACACACACACACACACAAACACACATAGACACAGATACACACAGGAAATCTAACAGCATCCACTGGCGTAACTACCGCTGGCGCAGGGGGTGTTTCTGCTGGGCCCATAGGAGAGGTGGACCTGTGGCATCCTCCCACCCTGCACAAGACATGATGACATGAGTCTATCAGTACTGAGCTCTGTCTATGTATAACTTTCCAGCAGCTAAAAAATTTGCGGGGGAAGGGTGTGTGCGTGTGTGTGTATGTGGGCTGGGGGGTGTTATGGGACACATTTGTCAGAGGGCAGCAGTAAGCTGTGAGCAGCTGGAAGGTTATTTAAAAAGAGTGCTTGGAACACACAGAGAGAGTGCTGAGCATTGCTTAATCTGCCAGACGCTGCCAGCTCTCCGCACCTACACAGGGCAGCCAACGGCAGCTACCACACTTCCCATGCAATGATAGAGGAGGATTGGCCGATGGGGCCCAGGTATCTGTTGTTCCTTACTTTGAGTAATGTTTCTCTAAGAACGCAGCTGCACCAGGGTGGCTTTTATTCACTGCGAGCCTGGCAGCTTTGTTCAGAGAATCTACTATTACTCACCCCTCCGGCGATGATCTGCGAGGTCCAAAAAGGGCAGAAAATTTCAAGTCCCGACATAAAAAAGTGTGCTCATGCCAGGACAGTCAGGTGCGTCGCCCGGTCGGGTGTGGGTCTGCGGTAAGATAAAAAAAGATCCGTTTCATACCTCTGAATTACGAAAGTTATAAATCGATTACTTTAGCCTGGAGGAGGAGAAGCATCGATTATCCCAGGAGCAAAGACTGCAAGGCAAATGTAGAGCATTTCTTCTACCCTAACTCTTATCCTAATTCTTACGCTAACCGTCCCTTCCCCGCAGCAAGACCCCCCTCCCCGTAGCCTAACCCTAAGACTCCCCTCCCCGCAGCCTAACTCTAAAATCCTCCTTCCCCACAGCCTGACCCTAAGAATCCCCTTCCCGTAGCCTAACCCTAAGACCCACCTCCCTGCAGCCTTACCCTAAGATACTCCTCCAAGTAGCCTAGCTCTA